>JAAAKQ030265095.1:0-10702 GCA_010016005.3 Zanna intricata | reverse complement strand
AAGCGCAGAGGGCCACCATAAATTATTAAATGCCCCGGATATGTCCAAAAACACGCCTAAAACGTACTTACTGTCGCCGGAGGCAGCCATATCCATAAAATTTAGTATGGCATCCTCCGTACTCCTACCTGGCGGGAACCCGTATTGATTTTATTGGAATAAGCGCCCCTCAGTCAACCTACCATTAATTCGAAGATACAAAATTTTCTCGAAAACTTTCCCTATCACTGGCAGGAGCGTTAAGGGACTATAGGAACTAGTAACAGTTGGATCTTGACTAATTAACAGTAATGTTTTTATTATTTAAGTAACAAATGACGTACGGGGACTCCCGAACTCTCGGCGGCCATATACTAACACAAACACGGAGGAGCCGGGGAGGATGGACAGCCACCCTGCTGAGACGCCGCGCGTCCCTGATTTGGGATGGATGGTGATGATGACGAACGGGGACTCCTTACCTATCGGCGTGTACACGTGCACACACACCCAGGTACATGTGCGCAGATAGGAGACTAACAGTATGAGTGAGTGAATGGTGGTGTGAATTAGGTAACTATTTTTTTATGTTGCAGGCACCATGACCAGGAATCGAAGGCTGATGCGTGAGTGTAACCGTAAGGCAGGAGATCCAGTACATACCCGGTGGCTAAATGATCAGAGACTATTTGGAAAAAGCGAGAATTCGTGGAAAAGACCACAACGTGGTGAAGATGCTGACTGGAGGGGGAAGGGGCAATGGATAGCCCTCTGCTGAGTTGTCACGCGCCTGAGCTTGCCTAGGTGGGTGGCGATGATGACGTACGGGGACTCGTTTAGTCGGTATGGGGCAGGCCATAAATGCCTAACATCATCTTGGCAGGACCTGTTAGCTTCTCAGCTAGCCCATGGCGGATAGCGCCCTGGGTCCAAGCCCTACACACCCTAGTGGCGTGCGTAGATGGTATTCCTTCACCACCGGTTAAAAAAAAAAAAAAAAGTAACAAATTCAGTACTGCGAAATACTCGGCTGAAGTAGACGGGACCCCTCCTGGAGCTTCATATTGGTGTGCCTGAAGTTGTGATTTTTTTGGCAGTTTTTATGTTAATTTTTATTAAAATCGTTAGTATTAGTATTTATAAACAAGTGTGTGAATGGGCGAGAGAAGAGCTTTAAAAGCAAAAAGTGTTCGGGGGGGGTATCTCAGGGCTCAGTGCTAAGGCCACTCTTGTGAAACGTGGCGTACAACAGCTTCCTGAGATAAGAATTGCCTGGAAAAGCGTAGATAGCCGTGAACGCCGATGATATAGCCCTGTTGGTGACTGGGTGCATGGAGGATGACTCTAAAGGACCACCGACGAACTCATTGGAATCATCAGTGCATGGCTGAGAAGAAGAGGTTTGAAGCTAGCCCCCGACAAGACAGCCATGGTAGACCTAGTGAAGAAAAGAAGATATAGAAGACTGGAGGTCAGGGTGGACGGCAACACGGTCAGGGAAAGCATAAAGTTCTAAGTACCTGGACATGTGGCTGGACAGATAGAGGACCTTCATCCTGAACGTACAAAAGGCGGCCAAGAAGGCGGAAAAAACGCTGGCAGACCTGGGGAAGGTGTTGACTTCAAAAGGTGGACCTGGAACTAGCCGATATCGCGTACTATTTCCTGTAGTTGATTTGATAATACTGTATGGGATTCCTGTGTGACACCTGACGCTGGAGATAAGGCGGAATGTTAACAGACTGTCTTTCCTTCAGCGATGTGTAAACCAGAAGATCACCTTGGCATACCGAACCGTATCACGGTTGGCGGCGGAGGCGATAGCCGGAATACTGCCTATTCACCTTCGTGAATAGCTCAGTGCTTCGGGAGCTCAGACGAATTAACCAGAGAACATCAAAGCCGGAGGGCAGATGCCTACGCCTGGAAGAATGGTAGGCCAATGGACGAATTCAAACAATGGTGCGTGAACTAGAAGGGTGATCCCGCGCCTGGAACTGTGGCTCAGGAGGGATATTGGGGAGGTAGATTTAACCCAGCTCCTTTCGGGCTATGATAAGTTTGAAGAGTAACTACATCGGTTTAGGATAAGGAAGACATCAACCTGTGTATACTGTACTGAAGATGACATCCAGTAGCATACGTTTTTTCATTGTAGAAGATGAGTTGGACTCCGGAGACTCATGCGTCTAGAATGGGCCACTCCGCACATCGTAGAACATGCTCCAGGGAATTAGTTATTTGAACGAGGTAGCGACGCTGGTCTTCCCCTGCTAGTCATCAAGAAAAGGGTAGCAGTAGAGTGGGATGCAGACTAGAAGAACGAAACTGAAACCTCCGGTCTGCCAGAGTTGAAGATAAGGCAACTGATGAATTATGCAAAGCAATCAAGCCTTCACCGATTCTTTTATTTTATTGTTCAAATTATGTTTATTCTATTTATTGTCATTTGTATACATTCTACTAGAGTGGACAGCATCAAGGGATTTCAACCTTTTTAAACAAATCTTCAAGGACGTGGTGCTGAATTTTGCCTTTTATTCATTGTGATGTACTACGCCATATATTATGTTTTATTTGTCTGTATTATATTGTATCTATTGTGTCATCGCATTTTTCTATCTGTCATATTGTGTCATATGTTGGAGTGGAATATTTCAGTTTACGTGTATACGGCCGTACATGTACTCTATTGTGTAAAATAAAAAACGGGGAGTGTGACACTGTTGCAAACAGTCTCATGTGGTAAAAAGGGAAGGTGTGAAAAAACTGGTGCACGCTCGGAGATGAACCATGGTGATGTGTAGGGCTATAGAGAAGAGAGTTCATATAAATATTAGTTATTAAACGATTATTAGCTAATGCCAGTTGGTAAAATATTTCGTCCTGATTTCTGCGTCTTCAGTAAAATTAGTCTAGACTGTAATTCTTAGGACCCAAATTAAAGGGTAAATTTAGTGGTTATGTAAAATATTGTATCTAATAGTTTTAGATAAAGCTAGGGTAAAAGACAAAAGATTGGATCGAATATCAGACTATTTTATGTTTGGAGGAAAATAACTTTAAATGGGTAATAAATACGGGAAAAAATAATTTTATTCTCATTAAAATATGTGAATAAAGTCCACAGAGATCAAAGATAAATGCAAGAATTTTGAAAAATACGCTATATTAAAATGTGATATATTAATGTGTGAGTTTAACTTGGTATTAAAACAAAAGGTTCAAAATTTTGTATTACAAAACAAAATAATTAAATAGTTCAGAAAAATATGAAATAAAACTTAAGACAAAAAAATATGAACTAAATTCTGTAGCCTGGAATCCTTATATTCAAATCTTTAAAGATATTCTCGCTGTGCCGCTCGTGCGTTTCCACTGCAGAACCGTAAACAAAAATTATGTTTATCTGTGTATTCTTCGTTGGAAAATTTAAAAGTCACTATTAGATAATGATATGCACTTATTATTCCATTCACTTACATAAATTTTATTGTAATTAAAATGCAATACAGAAAACTTAATTGTTGGAATCAGTTATTAGTATTGCTAAAATATGAAATAAATTATTTCAAAGAAATGTTGATAAAATTAATTGCTTCCTTGACGAAGTACAGGAAGTATTGTGATGGCGAAAAATGTTGGTTTTTAGATTCCAACGGAAATATCCATTTTGATCATTCCTGAATCCATTTTCAGTATCAGCGTGACGTCTGTACATACGTATGTACCTCGCATAACTCCGTTATGCCTAGGATTTTGAAATTTTGGACTTACGACTGTTGTAACATCTACACCTACCCTCGTTTGATAGCAAAGGTGTGAACCAAAATTGTCCAATAAAGTCCGAATTCCCCAAAAAATTTGGATTTTTGGACTTTATCTTAATAGTAATAATAAGCCCTCATTGAGATCTTTTCAACGATACATCATAAGTGGTACATATTTTCATTGGTTCCAGAGTTATAGGCAAATAAAATTTTAATTAATGAAATATTTTGATCTTCCAATGGACATCGGTCCGAATCAGACTTCATGGTTTTCTTCTTTTTTTTTATTATTGAAATATATTGATTTTATAATAATTTAAATACTCTGATTGTAAGAAAAAAATGTTCGATAAATAATAATAATTTTAAAAAGATAAAATATCAGAAGTTATTAATGAAATAAATTTTATATACTTCCCATTTTTTTTAAATGTGCATATGTAATTTGACAGGCATATAAGAAAGTCATGCTATGGCCTTAACAATTTTTTTATTTTTTTAAATTAAGTTTTAAAATGTGTAATAATTTTTTTACTGATGTTTATTTTATTTTATTTTTCTTTACTTTTTTTAATTTTGATTGTTTATTTTTACAATTCATCTACATATTATTTTTATGTTTCTGCGATTTTTTTTCTATATTTCAGGTCAGATTCTATATTTAATCACTAAATTTAAGCCTTAATTTGGGTCCCAAAGATTACGGTTTGATTAATTTTACCGAAGACGCAGAAAAAATGGGATATCTTTCGCCAGCTTACACTTGGTAACAAAGCGTTTCCATACCTATGAGTATATGAACTTTCTTTATTTTCACAAGTAGAACGTCCTGAAAGTTTGTTTTAGTCTTTGCGAATCACTTTGTAGTTTCTAAAACATTATCTTCTAGAAATTTAAAGCTAAATGTATGTAAAATATTTTTACAGTATTCCTAAAGGTTAATTACAGCGTAAATATAAATTATTTACCAGTTCAGAATATTCTAGGTATTTTAAAAAGAATTTTTATTATACTGAAATTTTATTTGAAATAACTGTTTTAATCTTTATTTAAATACTTATCCTCAGTTTATTAAGCTTTATTTTATATAAGCTAATTTTATTAAGCTTTATTTTATATATTTTAATATTCTTATTCTTTTTTAAATTTATTAACTTTTTTTTTATACGATTCGTTTTCTAAATACAAAATAAAATTATTTTCTTCAAAATATTCAGTACATTTCAAAAAGCTTTCATAATTAGATATACAGTATTCTACAGATTTTTTTTATTTTTTAGAGTATAATAACCTTTCTGGCTCGTTCACCGTTAAAGAAGAAAAAATTTCGAAATAACATCCAATTATTTTTAATAAAAGAAATAATGAAATAAGAAAAAAAATCGTTATTTGAGGCATTTCGTTCATTAGTCGTAAAAATGTTACAAAATTTCTAATATATTTAATATAAATTAAAAATTTAATATATAAAAATATATATATATATATTATATATTTGATAAATATATATATTGACAGGCGTGACGTTTGTACGCATCTCACTTAACTCAAAAACGATTAGCCGTAGGATGTTGAAATTTTAGATTTAGGACTGTTGTAATATCTATTTTTTCACTTCCCCTTTTTCATTGCAATCAACTGAACTAAGGCCAATCACAATAATGAATATGTCCTACCAATCGGAAGATCTAATACATCAATAAAATCAATTGTAATTCCTTTAACCAATTTTGATCCTGAACGTTGTTAAAACCAAATACCAACCAAAGAAGAAAACGTTAAAACCAACACCAATGAAGAAAAGATCCGAACTGATGGGCTAACCTGTCGTGCCGAATGAATTGCTGGTGGACGGAGAGGCCCATTAGAGTGGACAACAACCCCGGAAATGTGTAATGCTTCAATGTGGGTCCGGTCTGGGGGTAAAGGAAAAAAAATAGTTTCAGCGTGACGTCTGTACGTACGCATCTCACGTAACTCAAAAACGATTAGCCGTAGGATGTTGAAATTTTTGATTTAGGACTATTGTAACATCTATTTTTGCACCTTCCCTTTTGATTGCAATCAATTGATCTAAGGCAAGTGAAGGCACATCGGTTCGAATCAGACTTCTCCTTTTTTTTAACTTTTTTTATTAATTCTAATATATTGATTTATTGACAATTGTTAACCTCTGATTGTAAAAAAAAATCGTTACGTTAAATAATAATTCAATTATAACAATAAAACTAAATAAAAACATATTAACAAAATCAGAAGTTATTAGTGAAATAAAATTTTATGTATTTTTAATTAAAAAAAAAAGAAAAATGTACATATAATTTAATAAGCGAACAAGGAAGTCACATGACTTGTGGTGTCCACATTAGATGATTTTAAAATACTCTCTCCCAAATCTGGGTTGGATAATTTGTATTATTGGTTGGTATTTGGTTCTAACAACGTTCAGGATCAAAATTGGTTAAAGAAATTGAAATTGATTCTATTGATGTATTAGGTCTTCCGATTGGTAGGACATATTCATTATTGTGATTGGTTAACTAAACTACGTAATCGAATTGTATATCTGTGTGTAATGATTAAAACTGAACGGTTCAATTTTGGTTTCTTTGAATGAGAATCATGATTAAGCTGGGAATACTTTGTATATTAGGATAAACAGGAAGTTTACACAAATTATAATTTTAATTTTCAATGCGTTATTATAATTTAATTTTTCTAGTCTAAATACATCCATTAAAATGATTCTTATTCAAACTTTTAAGAAAGAATCAATTTAGGCAATGAAATTTCATGTAATAAAAATTCAAATATAAAAATAATATTACTGCACTTTAAAAATCTGTAACTCGACTCTGTAAATAAAAGCTTGAAAATAAAAATTGATCTGTAGTATTATTACATGCGAACTCTAACAGTAGATTGTTAAATATTATATTTAACATATCATAGTTTCCGGCAAACAGGAAATGGTAATAGATATTTTAAAACTCCGTATATTTCCTCAGAAAATCAAAATGCTGCTATTGTGATTTATTAATTCTAAATAGACATTTTACGAGATAACTAATTTAAATTTTTGACTAAGTAAGTAATTTAAATAAAACAATAATATTCATCCATATTAATATGTAATTAAAACAAAATTTGAATGTTAGTTTCTTTCTTTAATCTGTAAATAACGATATTTGCTTGAATATCAAAATCACAATGACGATCAAATAGGTTCTTCATTATATTTGACCGTTTGTAGCCGTAAATTTTCAAAATTTCAGCAGTATAATAAAGCTTAATCTTTACTATACTGCTGAAATAAATTAAATTAAATAACGAATGTTATTTAACTCATTTTTTCAGACAGTAATTTTTTTAAATGCTAAATAAATCGAATCCAGCTCGGAAATAAACCAATGTATTTTTTGTTATTGAGATTTGATCGTAAAGACTTAGCTAAGCATTCAAATCTGCTTATATCGGTTTTTAGTACTTCATATATCAATTGTAAATAGAAAATTTTTATGAACCACATTTTCTTAAGCAACAAATTTTTTATAGTAAATATCGTATATCCTTTATGTTTAATTAACTAAACAGAATATCTGAAAAGTTTCCAAAGTAAATTAAATAAAATTACAAATTTAAAGATAAACGAATTTACTCACATAGCCCTCTACAGAGAACCCTACTCTAGTTAGACTCGTTATA
This sequence comes from Zanna intricata, assembly GCA_010016005.3. Lineage (NCBI taxonomy): Eukaryota > Metazoa > Arthropoda > Insecta > Hemiptera > Fulgoridae > Zanna > Zanna intricata. The sequence goes on along the minus strand of JAAAKQ030265095.1, from coordinate 3,248 downwards.
GCGCCGGCAGAGCCCGTCTAACACTCTGCAGAAATAACTTTGTGAGATCGCCTTCAATTGCCCAGTGCAAGCCCTTTGGATGGCTAGAATGTTGTCAAAAAGCGGTCTTTCATTTTCAACTTGAGTTTCGGGAACAAGTAGTCTGCTGGAGCCAAGTCGGATGAATAGGGTGGGTGGGATCAGACGGTGATTTGATTTACGGGATAATAACGTGTTAAAACCGTTGCCGTTTGTGCTGAGCCATTATCGTGCAAGAAAGTCCAACTGCCCAGATCCCGGTTCTCGGATCGAAGAAGAACTTAGACAAGCAGCGGAAAATGTCAGCGTGAGATAAAGCCCGGACCCGGATGGTGTACCTACAGTGGTTATCAGACAACTGGTGCTACAGCATCACTGGGTGATCCTGAACACAGCAAACAAAGCTCTCCAGAGCGCGCTTTCCCTCACAGCTGGAAGGAAACTGGACTGGTCCTCATTCCCAAACCAAGGGGTGTAAGACAAGACTCAATGAAATACAGGCCAGTTTGCCTCCCCAATGAACCGGCCAAGCTTTTGGAGAGCCTATTGGTGGAGAGGATCTGGGACGAGAACAACAAGTTGGGGGACTTCTCCCCGACCCAGTTTGGCTTTGTCAAAGTAAGATATACCATAGATGTTATCCAGCATATAGCTGAATCGGCCAAGATACGTATGGCGGACACCTAGCTTCGAAGAAAAATCGTCCTTGTGGTACTGTTAAACGTGGAAAACGCTTTTAATAGCGTCACGTGGTGGGTGATCGTGGAGGCACTTACGTACAGAGGCCTAAGCGATAGCCTTGCAGCTATTGTCAACAGCAACCTACATGATAGTACAGCAAAAGCAGAGACGGACGATGGAACGATCGATTTCCAGATGACGTGCGAGTACCATAGGGATCGGTGCTGGGGGCCACTATTTTGGAACTTGGTATACGACGGCCTTCTCAGGATGGAACTGCCAGAGAGAACACAGGTGGCCGCATATGCCGACCACCTGGCCCTTATGTTGTCCGGCCTTACAGAGGAAGGGATTACCAACGCTGCTGTGGCCAGGGAGTAAGTGATTGGAGAGGTAGGGGGATGAAGCTTGCCCCTAGGAAGACGGCCATAGTTGCTGTGGTGGGAAGACGGAAATTCTGACCAACGGCGGTGGTTGTCGACGGGATCCAGTTGGTGGAGAGCCTGTCTGTAAAATACCTGGGTGCATGGATTGGTAGGTCGGGGCTCTTCACCACCCAAATGAGAGGTGACGGAGAGGAGCGAGAAGATTGTTGCAGACCTGGTAAGATTGATATCAACACAGAAACGACCGAAAGTGCATAAGCGGAAGCTGATTATATCTGTGACGATGTCTTCGGTCATGTATGCGGTACTAATCTGGACGGAAGCCCTGGATCTGAGGCGCAACCTCGAGAAGCTGGCCTCTTTGTAGTGTCAGACGGCAATAAAAGTGGCTGCCGCATATCGCATGTCCAGAGATACGGTTGAGGGGATAACGGAGGTCCCCCGTTGAAACTTCGAGTACAGGAACTACAGCGTGTGCGGGATAGAATGCCGAAGAATGCCGCATGACTGCTGCTGGAAGACGAGTGGCAGGAAATGTGGGATGCCTCAGCGAAGGGCGCGTGGAGGAAACGGCTTATACCGCGGCTGACCGTGGATCCGGAGGAAACACGGCGAAGTGACATAACATCTCTCTCATGTCCTCTCCGGGACACGAGAAGTACTTACACTTTCCGTACGGGTCGTTCAAGTACAGGTCATACTTGTATAAGTTCAAGTATGAACTTATACTTGGGCGGGAGGCAGCCCCCCGAACTGCATATATTGTGGTCAGTTAGACACTCTGGAGCACACTTTCTACGAATGTGAGCGATGGGTGGTTGGTTGGCGCACGCTCACACGGACTGCTCTGGCTAACTCCAGCTACTACAATAGAATATATGCTCCGAAGAAGGACGCTCTGGGAAGAAGTGGCAGCGATGGTGACAAGGACCCTGCAAACCAAGATGGAGGAGGTGACAGAGTGGAGGGCGGATTAATTACCGCTTCGCAACAGCCTGAGTCACCACTCATTAGTTTAAGGAATTTGTCTTAGGTATAAATTTGTTTGTATCATTATGTAGCCTGAATGTCTTCCTTGGAGCTCGCATAATCTGCAGTGACGGGGTGTCGGGATCTAGCGGAAGCTGGTACTTACTGTATCTGTGTACTATGTATTTTTTGCTGTTCATTATGTTAGAAAATTGTAATATGCACTTCAGTAATTCTCAGGCGGTCCGCATCTGACAGTATTTGATAAAATTTTCGTTGCGGCTTATGTTGTGTATCTCATAACTTTACTGTATTACTGTATTGTTCCTTGTTCTGGTGTAATTTGTCATTTTTGATATAGTTTATATCATTTTTGTATTTAGATGTAAGATTTGTTTTGTTAGTGCCATTGTCCATGGTACTGTTAATCTTATTAGTGCTTTGTTTAAATAAACCTGTAACTGGTTGTAACTCATAATATATAGTGTTGTTGTACTTAGATATAAGTTTTGTTTAGTCAAAGGTTCCAAACCCTCAGTGTTAATGGGTCACGAGGACCCCTTCTATGCAGCCTCTCCCTATCTTAGTGATAGAAAGTAACTGGACTGCCAGTAGCGAGATTATAAAGTAATATGTGTCTAGTTTGTAACATGTATTGTATGATCTGATATATAAAATATATTAGAATTTTATGTGGTTGTGTAATGTGAATTATTCTCATATAACCTGTAGTTTTTCCTTTGTCACTCGTCTTAGAAGTAGAATTCGCGCGATGCCAACACTTACGCTGGTGTATGATTAGTTTAAGATGTACCTTAGTAGTTTAAGACATGTCATCATGAAGATGGGATGTACTGGTTTGCATCACACAGCAGTGTAATGCATTAAGAAAAAAAAACTGGCTTATAAATGCAGTAGCCTGGGGATTGAGACGGTGGCGACGTCTAGGGACAGGGAGGCAGCTCTCTTGCCTTGGACGCCTTTTCTCACACGCAAAAGTGGGTGTGTCGAGGCGCTTCTAATGATCTAATGATGGAATGAGGGACCTCATGGTATGAGAGAAGACATGGAGGGCGTAGGGTAAGAGAAGTGCTTGCCTGGAGCTAGGTAGGTAGATTACGCCGGCCTCCGTGGCGCGAGTGGTAGCGTCTCGGCCTTTCATTCCGGAGGTCCCGGGTTCGAATCCCGGTCAGG
>JAAAKQ030265083.1:0-27781 GCA_010016005.3 Zanna intricata | reverse complement strand
AACTCGCTAACAAAACGTTTTCAGGCATATGTTTATTGGAAACTTTTTTCTTATTTTTAGATATAGAATCCGTTTCGAGAGATTGCCGTGCAGTTTTAATACACTCTGTACATGGGTTATATGTTGTTTCTTTTTTGTTGTAAATATTATTCATTTTTTCTCTTACTTCATTTTGTTATTTCTTAATGAAATATGAAAGAAAAGTTTTGAAATTGTAAGTTTTGATATGTATGATGAGTAATAATGGGCATTCTAAAGAAGCACTTTATTTTATAATCTTTAATGAATAACTTAGCAACATCCTGTTTGTTAAAATGATGTTTGAAACAATTTATTAATAAAGACACTTTGTGTTATCATTTATGTCATCATATTGTTTCTGTTTTCAATGTACTACAGGCACAGCTTTAAAATAACTATTATGTTCTTTAGATTTAATCAGATACATTATTTATTTTTATTTTTTTCTAGATTTAGCTAAAATCAAGTTAATCATATTTACCTATTTTATTTTTTCCTTTTGATGTAACTTTGTGAAAATAATTAATTTCCTAGTATTGTTTATTTCATGCTATAACAGTTACATTCATTTACATAATTTCTTTATCAAGTTATATTGTAAGTGTTCTTGTGTTTGTTTTATATATATATATATATATATATATATATATATATATAATGATTAACTGTGGTTATGTAGAGTTGTTGGCCTCCATGGTGTGAGTAGTAGGGTCTCGATCTTTCATCTGGAGGTCTCTGGTTCAAATCCCAGTCAGACATGGCATTTTTCACACACACTACAATTCATTCATCTCATACTGTGAAGATATACTTTAATGTTAGTTCCAGAGGTTAAAAAAAAAAAAAAGAGTTCCTTTTTGTCAGAAGTACATAAAATTATTTTCGTCCTATTAGTTCAATAATAAATACATGAAGACATTATTTTTATATTTCATTTATAGATAACATTCATCTTGGGTAATATGAAAAAATGAGTATGATTAAAAATAAAATAATATAATGTGGTAAGGGGGGGAGAAGGATTTGAATGCAGTGTAAAAGTAGTTTTTATTCATAAATTTCCTTTTTATGTTGTGTTTGTAAGCACTAGTAATAAAAGTTAATAGGAAAAAACAATTTTTGGTAATAGAATGATCACATTTGTTCATTATAAAGAAGATTTTCTATTATAATTTTTCTTATTCAATTTGTTTTGATTCTTATCTTTCATTTGCCATCATACATCACCTTAGCTGAAATTCTTTTACATAATAAGTAGTAAATAATTATTTTCTAGATTTAAATAATCATAATATATTATTTTGGGTTGTATTTATTTATTTTTTTTGCACTGTAGCTCAGGTGGTTTTGCTGCTCCTAAATTTTGCCACTGTAGGCAGTTGCCTACCTTGCTGCTAGACAAGGTAATTGCCGGTAGGTAGGCGGTAGCCTAGGGCTGGCCCTGCTCCCCTCTCTAAAACATAATCACATGCACAGTTACTGTGGGAATGTTCTGTAGTCATTTATTCATATATTAGATAAGTAGATTATCTTCTTCATATGAAATACACTATATAAATTTTTTTACTACTACTTGTAATGTTCCAAACACCTTCCACTAATGAAACTGCAACACAATGCACAAAAGTTTTCTATAAGTATGGTAATAAAATTTTTACTGTTGTGGAAGTGGAAGCTCAAGCAAAAATTTTTGCTAAGAATTTCCTAAAAGTTTTATATATTTTCGCATGAGATTGTGATTTTTTATTCATTAATAGATCTGTAAAAAAATTTTTGAATTTCCATTTGATGATTCATGTTTTTGATGAGATAAAATATTTTAGTTAAGTATGTTATAAAGATTAAAAGAAATTTGTCACTTTATAGGATTCTATCGTAAATCTTTCTCTTTCCTACTCATCTTGAGACTTAACATAAAATTTCATCTACAACTTGGTTTACAATTTCCTCCATATATCAAATTTCTAAGAAATGTTTGTATAAGATTGTTTGTTAACATATTAAATGGTTGTTAAGGGCATTGAAATCTCAGACAGGTTGTGATGGATATCATTGTAGTTTGCTGATGCCGTAATCCCAAGTGGGAATGAATTTCAAGCCAGATTTTGTTTCTTGTACTACGAATAAAAACAATCCATGATAATTAATAACTGAACTTGCAGCTCTTATAAAGATGGAAATTTTGTTACACAAAAATTCAGTTACTAACAGTGAAAGAAATACTTTTTGGAAATTGCTTTCTCAACTTCCCCTAACATCACACTTCTCCTACTTTTCTTTTGCACTTTTGGTTATTTACATTTATTATTAAGAATTATTTCTTTCTAATTCTTAGATTTTTGTGTTTGAGGATATTAACAGAATTTTTTTTGCATGACAACTATACTTGCTTGTGCCAGTACAGTTTTGTTTTCTACATTACTTCATGTGTGCTTTCCAGTTTTAATAATCGCATAACAAAATTATATTTTATTATGCTTCTTTCTCTTGCATTTCATTAGCTTTATTTTATCTTTACATTTTTATCTCAAGTGATGTAATATGTATTATAAAAGTAGTGTAAAAAATGAAATTTTATTAGTGACTTTGCAAGATTTTCTAGCACTTTTGATTTTCACTGATTTATAAAGATTTCTTTTTTAACTGAAATCAATTTTAATGCTTTCTATTAAATGAATTAGATTAACTACATACATACAGTAAACTATGTTCTTTTTTTTTTTAATTTTGTAAATTCTATCTGTTACTGGTATTCAGAGTGAAAGCAAAAGTCCAATTGTCCAAAATATACAAAAAACCTTTCTTTTCTATCTAGTTTTTAAAAATGTTTTTAAGGAAATCCCTTTCTTAATGTTGTATTAAAATTCACCAAACCCATTTAATTCTATGTTTTTTATGAAATAAATAAATTTTGTATTCTTAAGTATCAAAAATTCTAAAATGGTAGCAGTTTCAATTTTATTAGATAAAATCTGGAACACTTCATTCTGAAAAAAAAGACCTCATTATTCAGTTAAAATTAAAGAGTTCTATCTAATACTAGTTGGGGAGCCGGTTGTATGTGCATGTTACACTTCTATTGAGTTCTGGTTTGTTCCTGCTTAGACTATGATTGCATGGCTTACTCATCTTCTGAGTCACTGGTCTAAAGATGCTCGATGGAGTCCACTATTAATTTATTCACATCTAGCTACTGGTGCGTTTCATTCAAGTCTGTTATAAGTCTACTCGTAGAGAGTGGTGAGCCATCCCTTTGGAATAAATGAAACTAAATTATTTCTTCATATGTCACATGCATTAAAGCAGAACCAAATCATCAACCTTTGATGTGGTGTTCTCCAACCCGTATTTTAATCAAAATCAGGAACATCCAAGATCTGCTGCTCTGCTAGGCATCAGTGCTCAGTACCTTTTCTTAGCTCTAAATATACAATTACTTCCAGTATCTCCTGTTACTCAACATTATTTACCCCTCCTTGACAGCCTTCTCTTGTGAATTATTGGTTTATTCTTGGTCAGTATCAAAAAAGAACACAATTCTAGTTATCTTATAGAAAAAAAAAAATGTTAATATTGTAAATAGCGTGAATCCAGACGCTACAGTTTATAAAGATGACTATAGACACAATAATTCTGTTAGTTGTGCTTTTGTAGTTGGGGCTAGGACATACATGTATGACATTCCAAGTATTGTCATTGTTAATTGGAACTGTTTGTGAATAACAAAGGCTTAAATTTACTTATCCCAACATTCCAACATGTACTTGTTTAGATTCCATAGGCCTGGCTGATGACTGAGATATGTAATCAGTACGAAAGTCAATAATATGACTCCCAGTAAAGCTCCTCAGGGCTAGGAACGGGAGTGGTGGTGTGACGACCGGAATCGTCACTTTATGGGTGTCTTCCCCTATGGGGGTTGGGATGTTTAGATTCCATGACCTGTTTGTATTTTGTGATATACATTCTGTCATATCTGAAATGACCCAGTGTAATAAAACTTGGCAATATTGGAATTTCAGAAATGACAGTGCTGATTGTGCAGCGAAGGAAGCGTATTTGCTGCCTCTTTTGAGTAATTTTGTTGTTTAGATTGATCTTATTGGTTTTCTGAAGAATGTGGTTCATGATGAGTGGCAGAGTAAATGGAATGCTACAATCAGTAATAAACTTCAACCAATTAAGAACACTGTATTGCAGTGGATCTCTTCAAAATTTTAAACCAAGGTCTAACATATGAAATATCGTAGGCAATAGTGTATTGATATTGTCTATTATCCTAAGCTTTCTTAAGGCTGTACATCTGGATTAAAAAATTTAATACTATAATATGTTATTGCCTTTTTTTGTTCGGCAATTTTGTTGTTTTATGTTACATTTGTAATATTGTTTTTATCTCGTACTTAACATATTGTATCGACATTTTACACTTTTAATTTTTAAGGTGAATTTTTAATTGTTAACTTCACTAGTCCACAAAAAATTACTTTCTTTTTGTCACAAAAATTATAATATATGTACTTATTAGTATTTTTTTATGCTGAATTTTAAAATGTAACTGCTTTTTTTCTATCATGTAAGGTTTTTGAGTGAGGAGTGATTAAAAGTTTTTAGTTTTTTTTACACAATACAATAGAATACATGCTTACTTGGAAGATGGAATTATCAGTTTTCTTGTCATATTTTCTTTTTTTGTTGTATTTTATTTCAGATCTATCTCTTTTAAGTGTCCAACAATAGTCTGCAAGCATGTTTGGGCCCCACTTTCCCTGATATCATTTTTCTTAGTTGAAATGTCCTGATGGAACCGTTCCCCATATTCTTTGCTCACTGCTCCAAGATTTTATTGGTAAAAATCCAAGTGGTAATGCAAAAAATGGATTTTCAGTGACTTATTGCACCCCATGATTCTGTATGATGTTAAAAGATCATCTACCATTTCTTGTAATTTTCTTCCTTGTGATTTTCTAAAACGAATGCTAAAACTCATGAATGATGCCCAAGCAGATTTCTCAGCCACATTCAGTTGATTGTCAAAGTTATTATCTTTTTATCAGTTCCTGTATGTGTGGTCCTACGAATATTCCTTCTTTAATCTTAGCTTCACTGATTTTCAGGAACTTACTTTCTAATAAGCAAATCCTGACCCATTATGATCCATAGCTTTGACAAAGTTCCTTATAAGACCAAATTTTATGTAAAGTGGAGGCAAGTACACTTTTTTAGATCAATCAACGGTTTGTTTTCAACATTCTTTTTTTCCAAGATTAAAATATACTCTCTTCGGCCATTTCTTCTTCATGTAGTGATTACATCTGTTTCTATTGTCCCATTCACACAGAAAGCAGCAATACTTCGAGTAACCAAGCTGTATTCCCAGTAGAAGTGCAATAACTTTTAAATCGCCACAAATATGCCATTCAAATTTGTAGTTTATTTTGTTCAGTAACAGTTCCATGCTTTCATAAGTTTCTTTCATTTTGGCAGCATAGGCAAGTGATATAGACGGAAATTTGGAGAAGTACAGCTATTGTTTGAAGAATCTGTAAATAAACGCCATTCCTCTATTTTGTATTTGAGACCAAGGACTTCCATAAGACAACCAATATTATTACAGAAAACAATGTCATTTTCAACAGAAAAAAAATTTTCAAATTGATTTTGTCTACTTCTAAATGCAGTAACTTTTGTGATAGAGGAGATTGACTTTTAGAAAGTTTCAAATCTTGAACAAGGTTATTAAGATCTTCCTGAGTAAGAAGATGAGGTTCAGAAGTTGAAGCTTGAAATGAAGGATCAGTAGTTAAATCACCATCACAGCTATCATCATCAGATTTATTTCCTATTTCATCATCACTTAGTATTACTTTCAGGAGGTTTTGGCAATGGTAATTTACCACTATAAGGAACAGGTCTGATAGCAGGTGGTAAATTGGGGTATTTTATAGTATGTTTTGATTTAGAATTTATACCACAAATATTTTTCAAACATAAGTAACAACCTGTGCAATGATCTCTTGGTTTCTTCCACATAATTGGCACAAGCCCACCGGGCTGGTCTGGTGGTTAACGCGACATCGCAAATCAGCTGATTTCAAAATCGAGAGTTCTAAGGTTCAATTCCTAGTAAAGGTACTTATTTTTATACGGATTTGAATACTAGATCATGGATACTGGTGTTCTTTGGTGGTTGGGTTTCAGTTAACCACATGTCTCAGGAGTGATCAACCTGAGACTGTACAAGAAAACTGTAAATGAAGTGTACTTCATTCACATTCATACATATCATCCTCATTCATCCTCTAGTAATACCTTAATTTTGAGGTAATACCTTACGGTGATTCTGGAGGCTATACAGAAAATAAAAGATCATTGGCACAGCAAATTTCATCCATCGAGATCATTTAATCCATTTTGAAAGAAGAGTGACACAAGTAATCCAACAATAATGAGGAGCCCAGGTCTTATCTTGGTCACCAACTTTACATCTGAAATAAAGTTTGTAACACTTTTTAATGTATGGAGTAAATATGCGCTGTTGATTTTTTAACATTAACTCACCACAAATGTAACAAAAAGAGTCTGGTTTATTTCTACAGTTTCTAGGGATTGTGCCATTTTATATTTTAAACATATAAAAATTACTTAGTTGTAAATTAACAACGAAATACACAACTAAACAAGTATAGAGACACATCTGAATACTTACTAACCGAAATATTAACGCACACTCCTGAAACTGGCAAGGGCTGGCAACTCTTATGATTAGCCATTGTTGTGACACATTTCTGAATTATCAGTCAGCATGAGTCATTGCTGTATAAACATAATTATTGTACTCGGTTATGACTAATAACATTTTACAAATACATATTACAAATAACATTTTTGTTGTATTAAAAGTCATCAACAATAATATGTAATATTATTATGTACATCATACTATATAATAATATACAATAGTCAGTATATAATATACAATACAGTATACCCAGTATACTGTTGTAATAGGGCATAACAACAAAACGGTGGGTGTATTAGAAAAATTCTGAGAACATTTTTGAAATCTGCGAAAAAACTACTTTTAGAATGTCAATTTAGTTGCTTTATGACAAAAACTTTGTTGTTGATCAGTGTTTTTAATTATTTACTTTAGTACTCATGTGTCATGTGCTGATAATGACATCTCATGTGCAGGAAAAAAAATTGTTATAAAATTTCATGTTTAATAGCTATAAGTTTATAAATTTTTTTTTTCATATTAAAGGAAACAATATCTGACTTGAAATCCAATCCTTTCTCGAATTAAAGAATTGACAAATGATAATAATTTCTGTCATAACTTGGCTGTTTGAGATCTTAAATTATTTTAATGCGCCAAATCACTTTCTTGAGTTAAAGTCATTTATTCATGTTATGCAGTCTTATGTTAGTGTCACGCTAATTTCGAATAGTATTTTCCTGGTTCTCACTTTGTATTATATATCTCAAGGACACATTATATTGTGATGTAATGTTTTGTTTTTTTTTTAACTATATTTTTAATAATGCATGGATTTATGTGGATGCCTGGATAGTTAACTGTTATCTAGTGTTTATAATTTTTTATGTTGTTTAGCAACATACCTTGACATAAATTTATTTGTTAATGGCTGTCAGGTAGATAAATAGTGTTACATAATGTATATATGTGTTTTTAATTTACATTATTATTAACCCTTTGAATATTTTAATATATAATAGTCATATTACAATCTTGTCCATGAATAAGCTTAATATAATTTGATTCATAATATTGATGAAAAAATAGATGTTACTATCATGTTTATGTTAATTTATGCAATTTAATTCATTATTGAATTTGTTTTTTTTTTAAATTTAAAGAAACTAAAGGAAAGTTCTTGTACTTATTTAGATGAGTACACCTAACAAAAAGTTTAAGTTTAAAGTTTTATGTTAAAGGTTTAGCTTAAGTTAACAAAAAGTTTAAATGAGTATACCTAACAAAAAATATGTAGGTGGGCTTATCTAAATAAGTACCAAGTTGGTTTTTAGAGAAGTTGTTAATCATAATTTTCGCCCATGGAAAACATGCAGAAAGCATTTTTTAAAAATGTTCCCTAATAATTGTCATATTAATCTATAATGTACTAAATATAAGCATTATTAATCATTTTTAATTAATTGTCCTTGCCGAATTTGGACTTTTCTTGACTGATGAGTTTTTATTTATTGGCTATCGTCCAAATATATCAGTTTTTTCAACTGTAAGTATTAATTTTTAAAAATTTTGTAATTTTCGTTTTAATAAGCTGTGTATAAAAATTATGTAATATAGTGCAGCAAAATTAGAAAATTTTTAATCTAAAAGGAAAATTTACTTAGTGAATGTTTTACTCTTATTTTTGGAATAACTTCCTTACTACCCACTCTTAATTGTTCGAGTCATCTTGTGACACGCTGACCAGAATAAATAGGCTTCTGTATAAACAGGCCTTTATATTCCTTCTGTGAGTGGTTCAGGGCTCTGCAGTTCTCAGATGGTCTGCATCCATAGTTTTGTGGCCTCAGAGTTGGCGTGCTGAAGAGGTCAGATCTCACATGCAATGTAGGTGTGAGGCCAGATAGTCATGTTCAGTTTTTAATCTAAAAGCAGCAACGCTGACTGCTCGAGGGAGGCTATAAAGAGGCTTGTCATATATAAAGCCATATATGACAAGGCTCTCCTACTTCTTGCTTGCCATTGATTCATTGCCGTTTTCGCCAATACATTTATTGACTGCAGAGGATGGAAGGCAATTTACTATTAATGAACTCCATATAGCGGTATCCAGAACTAGTACTACCGTGGGCCCAGACAGTGTATTGGGCGGGGGGGCACTATTGAAGGATTTAAATAAATGGCTGAAGTTTGTCAATGTCAAAACGGCAATGGAAAACAGACCTTTTCCCTCGTCTTAAAAGAAAGGAAAATTATTGTCAATTCCTAAGACCTGAAGGAACAATGAGAGACCAAATTTTCATCCAATATGTCTTTTGCCTACTATTGGTAAAATCTATGAAAGATTACTTTTTAGTAAAAGTATGGAGTGCAAAAGGCTGGAGGTTTCTCCCCTTCACAACACGCGTTCATCCCTGGAAGATCAACAACAGTTGTCCTCAAACGGGTTCATACATGGATCGTGGATCATAGGTTGGCTTCCTGGAGAACCAGAGAGATTCTCCTGATGGTCCTCCTGGACGTCCGAAACGCTTTTAGAAGTGTGCCATGGGAGACAATTAGGATGCTCTGAAGTGACGCAATATTAGCCCATATCTGTTAACCATGATAAGATTATCTACATGATAGAGAGTTGGTCACTGTGACTATCCCTTCGGTGTTTCCTCAGGGATCGGTACTGAGCGCCTTCCTCTGGAAGACCGTCTTTGATGGTGTCCTTAGGATTTAGTTTGTCTTATTACTAGCATTCGCTGACGCCTTAGCACTGCTTAAGGCTGAATAATGCCAGTCTGGCTGTAGATAGAATTAGCAGCTGGCTACAAAACAGAGGTCTCTCATTAGCTCCTGAGAAAACTAAAATAGCAATTATATTGGTAAGAAGAAAGATAAAGAGAATTGATGATGTTCAAGTAGACACAAGTCTTCACATTATTGGGCATCTGGTTCTCCCAAGTGGGAAATTTTAGTTATCATGTTTTGCTGTTCATTAAGAAGGTAGAGAAAGTATAAGCATCCTTGATTCGCCTGATGGGGGACATGTGGGAGCCGAGACCAGCTAAAAGAAAACTGTAGTTGGCTGCTCTACGTGGTGCCGGTGTGGAGATTGGCCTTCAATATTAAAAGGAATAATAGAACATTTGAATCCATTCCACGTAGCCTTAGGATAATAGCCTAACCTTAGGATATTAGGACATACAGAACAGTCTCAACCATGGTAGTGGGTGTCATTGCAGGGAGAAACACCCCCCATACGACTATTGGCACTACAGAGAACAAATCCCTTATTGTTTCCTGATGAACAAACCTTGTTCTCTGATGAAGGTATACTGTAAGAGAAACGGCTAGTAGATGCCATACTGCCGTTTTAATTATGAAAATGCTATGAGATCAGGTGAAACTAAAAAAAGAGGAACTTCCCAAAGCAATTTATAAGTCTTTCTACTTCCTTGTACAAAATACAAGGTTTTCAGATTTTAACAGAAATATCCATTTTGATCAAGCCTGAATCCATTTTGACTAGTTTTGGTGTTATATGTGTACATATCTTGCACAACTTAAAGTGATTAGCCATAGAATGTTAAAATTTTGGATTTAAGATTCTTGTAACATCTAGATGTGTACCTTCACTTTTGATTGCCATTGACTGAACCAAAAGTGTCCAAAAATTCCCCAAATCAAACAAAATTAAGATTTTGGACTTTTTCTTAATTGTAGTAATAAGCGCTCATTGAGAGCTTTTCAATGATATTTTGTAAATGGTACTTGTTTTCACTGGTTCCAGAGTAATAGCCAAGTAAAATTTTGATTAATAAATTATTTGGATCTTACAAGGGTACACAGTTCGAATTAGACTTCATCTACTTTTTTTTTAACTTAATTTTTTTAATTTAATTATATTGATTTATTGATAATTGTTAACCTCTGTAAAAAAAATTATGATAAATAATAATTTAATAATTTAAAAAAAAAACTATCAGAATTATTAATGAAATAAAATTTTTTGTCCTTTTCATTTAAAAAAAATGTGTATATGTAATTTAATAGTAAACATTAATCTGATGTCCACATCAGATTTTTTTTTATGTTTGTTAAAGCCTTTCTCTTTGCCACATTTTCGCTAATTTTGATAATTCTTTTTGACTTTATAGGGAATTCCATTGGTAGTTGTTATAACCTTCCACATTCTTAAAAGCAGAATTTTTCAAATTAAAAATTTGATTGTGTTCATAGATAATTTGAAAATTATTTTTCAGTTGTATTATTTTTTTGTCATTTTTAAAAATAATAGGGAGAATCCATTTTATTATTTTTTTTGTACCAGTTTATAAAAGTCAAATATTAAAGAATAATTGAAAAAAGTTTACTTTTTCAAATAATCATTTGTCTTTTTTATGTGCAATAACTTAATTGATTAAATCCTTGATGATGTATTATCATGTTTGAAGTTGTATTAATTTTTTTAAATTTGTTTTAATTAAACATATAAATCAAAGCATTTTTTGTTTGATAAGAAAATAAGTTAGTTTATAGAGTTAAAAATAACTTTTAAGATTATCACCAGGCAGTGAGTTAGATTTTTAAACTCTGTTCAAATGCCAGGAAAGCCATTTGCATAATATACTTGTATTATAAATAATAGTCAATAATATTTTTTTACAGACTGTTTTAGAAACCATACCACCTCCTTTTAATCTCATATTACCTTGATACTATCCAGACCTTTTTTAATGGATCTGGTTTTAATACTTTTACCATCTATAAAATTATTGTTTTTATTTTAGTATCATCAGTACATACAATTATATTCTCTTCTTTTTATATATTTAATAAACACTGAATTTAGATTTCTATAAATAGTAGAGTAGATATTAAACAATATGAGGCATAGTAAACAAATGTAATTAATCAATCCCTTTTATGTAATTTTATTTTCATTTTTAGTTTTTAGTCAGATAACTTATGACATCTGTTAAGAAAATAACTGAACTTCATTTTTTTTAATCTTTATTATTAATTTTATAGATTATTGGTCCTTGTCCCCTTCAAAGTACTCCCCTCCCCTATTCACACGTTTTCCAGCGGTGTTCAGGTTTTGCACAATTACCTTAAAACACTTTTGGACTAATTTTGCACCATTACATTTAAGTAAAAAAAAAAACAAAGAGATAACTTTTAATTGAATTTAGACCTGTAGAGATCCTTTGGCAGTCCATTGAGATGATTGACCTTTTATCTCAAGGTTGTAGCCATTAACCCAGTATTCACTTCCTGTAATGATCCTTTGCATGAATGGCTTGCATCATCATTGGCTTGTTCAAGATGCTTAGTAAGAAGTATAAGAAGATTAGTTGCCAACAAATGTCCACTTGATCTTATTCCTTTAGTAATCAAACGAGTAACAAAATTTGCTGCAACTAGATGCTTTTTTAATTTTTCAGTCAAAATGTCATGGTATGATCCAGTTGACATGTTGACCTATTCTGCAAGTTCTCTGACAATCAATCAGCAATTTTCATGCACAGGATCGTTCATTTTCTGAAGATTGGTTCATATTCTAATCAGAGGATTGCAAACAATCCAGACTATTATCTTTGTAAGTTTGTTTCAAAACTTGAAATATTTCTGTGAAAGTTTTCCTTAGTTTCACGCAAAAGTTTTCCATGTATCATTGCTCCGAAAAATCGTGCATTACAAACATCACTATTAACACTTAAATATGTTGCACTCTAATAACAGTAACTTGAAAAATAAATGAAATGTCAACAATCAAAGAACATGTGGTTACAGAGGAGATTATACGGAACATAGTGCTGCCAACTGCACATAACTAAATATCTCCATTGGTGTTTAATTAAAAATGTTCAGTTATTTTCTGAATAGACCATACTGTGGACAAGTATACATGTCCATGATAATATTACATTTGTTGCATGTAACTGAAGTTTTATTCATACAACTGAAATTTTTTAAATGTATTAACAATCAAGAATAGGCAAATACTTACAAATCTATAAAAAGTTTAGTCTTTTGGATGATGCAGTGAAAAAATAATAAAGGAAAGTTAAGAGAAAGGGAAAGAAATGATAAATAATGAATGTAATAAGAAAACAGATTTGGCTTGTGTCAGGTGTTTATTAAGAAGGGACTGTTTGTGAAAAATAAAAAATAAGAAATAGAGGTAGATAAAGGAAAATTATTAGCATTGGATGGTAAGGTTTAATGTTGAAGGTAAAAATAAAGATGGTAAAGAATTATAGGACAAAGGTAAGTAGAGAACCTGCTGACTTAGTAGAGTATTTACACAAAAGAAGGTGTGTATTAAATTGCATCTTATCTGTTAGAATAACAATTTCAAGAAATCTTATTATGACAATATGATAGTCGTAAAAATATTCATTCAAATTGTTCTGCCAATAAAGCAGGTCCTGTCACTGCTGCTGCTCTCCACCTTATTCTATCCTTTGCTAACCTCTTTGTTTCAGCATATTTTCCCTTGTCCATAATCCCATCCATCATTTGAAATCTTTTCCTTCCTCTTCCTTACCTTCCAAACCTTCTGTCTCACCACTAATACATTGTCTTAGTGGATTATACATTCCTTCTTCTCATACATTGTCCGAACTGGTTCCTTTTCCTATATTTAGTTACAGCATTTAGCATTTTCTGTTTTCTCCGATTCTCCTTTATACTTCTCATTTGTTATATGGTCTTGTCATCTGACATTTATTATTCTGCACCACAACCATGTATCAAATGCCAAAATTTGTTTTTGTCTACCTTCTTCATTGTCCATGTTTTAGTTCTATAGAGAACTATTATACGCCATTAAAACATTTCATTAATCTCTTACTTAATAAATAAAAAATCTTTTTTCTTAAACGATATATCATAAGTGGTACTTATTGGTTTCAATCAGAATTCATCTCCTTTTCTTTTCTTTTTTTTTTTTTAACTTTTTTTCATTTAAATGTATTTATTTATTAATAATTATTAACCTCTGATTGTAAAAAAAAAGTTTACGATAAAAAAAAAATCAGTAATTATTAATGAAATAAAATTTTATGTGCTTTTCATTTAAAAAAAAAACATGTACATGTAATTTAGTAGACATTCGAGTACAAGGAAGTGATTTGTTGACCACTTTAGACTTTTTATATAATAGTGTTCCAAATTGGCACCCAAATTATTGACATATAATTTTGAATCTTTTATATTTATTAGAGATCAACTCTGAAAAAAAAAAATATTTCCAAAACAATTATGTTGGAAAAAACTGTTTTATTTCATTTTCTAACTGATAGTATCTGTAAACTATTTATTATAGCTGTTTATTTGATTATTTAAAACTGTTTAATTCATCTCTCTATTTAGTTATATAAAATGATTTTTCTAAAAATGTAACTGACTTAAAATAATCTGTAATATATTAACAGTAATTTTTTACGTTAAGATTAAACATTAATTTAACAATATTTATGAGGTTAACAGGAAAATATATTCACAAAAAAAGTAATTTAAATACTTGTATTTACAAACATATTAATTAATTCACTAATATATATATATATCAATCTATCAACACAAAATACCTCTTTAAATATAATTACTTTAAATAAATATTAATTATAATGTCTGTTATGAAATTATAAATTTATCTGACAAGATTAGGCATAAAATTATTTATTTTGTTTATATTAAACTTCATCAAAACTTATTTGAATTTTATACTAAAATTATACTAGTACTTATACATATATAATCAATTACCAACTGTCATTTTGATTTACTGACATTTGATCATTTTGTAATGTACTTTATATTTTACAAGAGAATAAGAAAAAGACATTAGACTGTGAAAGAATTGCAAATATTGATCATAAAACACTCCCTGGTTAGTCTAAGGCATACCCTTCACCAACAGATCAAGATTAACAGTGCTCTGCACTTCTCAGCAACCACCGATGTATTGAGATGGTCGTTAGGCATAGAGATACATCAAGAAAAATGAGATGGGTAATGGACTCGCAGGTGTTCAGAGGTTAGAGACGGCATTTATTAAGTCGTTGGCACCAGCATGTCAAGAGAAAGGGGAGGAGGATGATAGTGACAAGGTCATTCAGGATGCTTGCATTTTGACCCTGAAGAGAAGGGAGAACAGATTGTGTCCAATGAAGATCTATTGGTGGTCGGAGGAGATCGCCAATCTACGGAAGATCTGCATTTGCAAAAGGTGCAACCTAACTAGATTAAGAAGACGAGAGGATGGGCAGGTGTGAGGGAGAGCCATGGTGGAATGGAAAGATTCTGGAAGGAATCTCTGTAGAGACATCAACACAGCCAAGAGTAATAATGGACATCTGCACCCAGTTAGACGAAAACCCCTGGGGCATAGCATAAATTGGTAACAAAGAGGCTGGGATGCACACTCCCCCCAGGTTTCTTGAGATGTAACTTTGGGAAACAATGCTCACCTTGCCTAACAAGATGAGATGCCGAGATGGAGGGAACTGGTGGTTACAGAGAAACCATGTGTCACTTCCGAAGAGATGGGGACGCGGTTTCTCTGAACAGAGAATGTGGTATGCGAAAGAGCTCAGGAATGGATGGAATGCCTGTGGAGGCGATGAAGGTGTTGGTAGAGGCTTCCCCAACCACTTTTTTGAAAGTATTCAAAGACTGTCTGTATAAGGAGAAATTCCCAACACAATGAAAGATGGCAAGGGTGGTTCTCCTGCCCAAGGAAGTGGGGGAGAGGGTGGCCTAATGAGTTTTTGAGTTTGGTCTGCCTAATTTTGGTCTTCCCAGACTGGGAAGTCTGGGAATGCTTTTCGAAGATGTTATGGAAAATAGGCTGCAGAAGGAGCTGGAAAGAACTGGGGGGGGGGGGAGGAAAAGCAATATGGCTTCCGGAAAGGATGAAGTGCAGTGGACGTTGTTAAAAGAGTGACAGAGGTGATGGAAGTGTCAGCCAGAGGTTCTAGACATGTGAGGAAGATTCCTCTGGTCGTTTTCCTGGATGTGAATTCATTCAATGCGGTTAGATGCGAGGCCATATTGCGGCAGCTGGAGGTGCGAGGCATCCCGAAGGGAATGGCAAAATACTTGGGTGTGAGGCTCCATAAGTCATTTCATGTGCAGCAAGGGGCCATGAAGGCAGAAAGGTTGTCCTTGGCTTTGCTGAGACTTATGGCCAATGCAGGGGGGACATCCTAGTGCAGAATGCTGGTATCTACCATGGTACCTACAATATTGTATGCGGCACCAGTATGATGGGAGGCCTTTAGAGTGAGGAGAAATGCACAGACACTGAAGAGCATTTATAGGAACCTGGCAAAAAGGGTGGTACAGTTCTGCTGGACAGTGTCATTGGATATCTCACTTTGGACAAGGATATGCCACCTTTGGACTTGCTGGCTAAAAAGAGAAGATATAGATTCACAAATGGTAGAGGAGAGTCAAGGAGCCCATGTTGGTGACTGGCAGGATAGATTGTGGAATGTGAAGGCACTGGACCTACGGACCTTTTGCCTTGATTCCACAGGTGGATACCTGGTTCAATAGACTGCATGGGAAGGTGCAACAGCTCAGTGGTTATTGAGCCATGGATCATTCGGGGTTTACCTCTGTAGGGTAGGTAAGAGGCACACAGAGTTGTGCCAATATTATAATGATGTGGATATGGTGGAGCACACTTTCTTTGTGTGCCCCAAATGGAGGTAGGAGATACTGCATGGTGATTTGAACTCGCTGGAGAGAGTCATGCAGTTAATGCTCTCTTTCGGTGAGGGTTGGACTGTGTGTGCCCAGTGGTTTAAAAAGGGTGCTTCACCCTTCCCACCAATGGAGGAGGACTGTGAGAGGGAGATAACAGAGATGTTGGCTGAGGACAGCGATGAGCGCCAGCCTTCAGGGATGGGTGGCGGGGTGCCTCGGCATTGTTGTCACCAATGGCTCCCGTGGGACGCATTCCTTTCATCTGAGGCCATCAAAAAAAAGAATGAGTTTGAGGTTTAAAATGCTGTATGTACTAGGTGCTGTAGATTGCACCCATATTGAAATTAAAACTCCAGGACATTTTATTGACTATTATATCAGTTGCAAGGGTTATGCAATTATTAAAGTGCAGGTAACTTCTGATGCACACGAGAAGGTAACCAATGTGCATAGCTGTATTGTAAACTCTGAGCTGTAAATATTGTTAAGTATAAATATTAGGTGCAAATAGTGAATTTAACTGTACATAGCTGTAAATATTGTTAATTGTAAATATCAAATGTAACTAGTGTGTGAATATGTATGTAAATATTGGTGTGCATGAGAAATGTGTCTGTGAAGTATGAAGTAGATGGTATTGATGTTATGCTTTCACATCAGTTCCAGCACTACTCTGCATGAGGGAGTAGTTTTTAGTGGGTCCCATTACATAGGCCATGATTCTCACACATTCTATATGTGTGGGCTACTGGGCATTTGGTTTAGGCAAATTTTCTTCCTACATAAAAATAGTACTCTGCAGTTCCTCGGTTCCTCAGTAAGAACCTAGCTTAGTTTAACCAATATTACCATTAATTTTGACATATATGTAAAACTAAAAAGGCAAGTTCAATGTAAGAAAAAGTGGCTGCTGAGAAAGGACAATCTAGTTACAGAGGAACCATGATGCAAGACTAACAAATCTAGATCTTGTTTAGGTCACGGCTACCATTATGCCTATAATCACTTTGGGTGTCAAGAGAAAAGGCACTTTTACCCAGAGAGGAAAGGCATACTATTGATCCCCTTGTATGTATGCCTTAAGAAAAAATGCTTTTCTTTTAATAATTAAAGATACATCTTAAAACAGGTTCATAGTTTTTAAAGAAACAACTTCACCCATTCCCAAAATTGTGTGGCATGGAAGTATCTACTTAACTATTTAGTGCAGGGTGTTTCCACCTCATCATTATTATTATTTACAGAATTTGATTATTTTGTTGTGATTAATGCTCACATAGAAATACATTACATACAACACAGAGATTTTATATGTACCAAATAGAAACTGTCAATAATTAACTGAAAAAAAAAAAACCGTTGAAAGAAATATTATCATTAATTTAAAACCATATCGTTTGATATTTTACGCTTAGGGTATTCCACTGTCCATCACACTATCTATTAAAATATGTGAATAAAAACCAGTAATTACTTTTCTTGACGTTTTTTTTTTTTTTTTTTTAAGAAATTGCTTATGATTGTGAGAATAAAATATCAGAAATCTGTATTAATTAATCTTATCAGATATATTCTTATAAGAAATTTCTTAATGATTTTTAAGATATCTCCAGACCAATCATATAATCAATTATGGTTGCATTTATGAATGTTCAAGATAGAAAAAATTACAAAAAGAGATTGTATATCAGTCCAAGTCGATGGAAAGAGCTACTTCATTTTGAAGACGAATCAATTAATCGTTAATGGACATTTTTCTAAAGAATGAAGTAAATGAGGAAAAGGGAAAAAGCATCATCAAAGTAGATATTGGAAATATTTCTTCGATATCTTGCAGAGCCAGGCTTTCAGACTGGAGTGAGAGAGGAATTTTGTGTTTACTGGACAACATTAAGGAAAAATTTGATTATGTTTTGGACAAAATAACGTCAAAAGCAAATGACTGGATTCATTCTCTGCAAAATGCACAGGAAGTTAATGAAGGCAAATTTATATAGAGTTTGAGGTTTAAAATGCTTTGTGTACTAGGTGCCGTAGATGGCACCCATATTGAAATTAAAACACCAGAACATTTTATTGACTATTATATCAGTTGCAAGAGTTGTGTGATTATTAATGTGCAGGTAACTTCTGATGCACACGAAAAGGTAACCAATGTTGATGCTTCATGATCATCATCTTGAACAGACATGAATCATCAGGCTCTTTCCATTTCTTCACAAACAAGTTTAAATGTGTAGGCTTACATTTGATATCCAGGCACTGTCAGCAATTTGTAAAGAGAAGCTATTTTTCTTAAGAGAAAGAAATACTTTGCTTAAAGTAAATTATACATAAACTCGTAAGACTATAAGTAATTACTTATGAGAAAAAGAAAATGTTTATTCACGTTTAAGAGGATACTTTTCTGAATAAGTAATTACCGATCAGTAATGAGTGGAGTCGGCAGTTTATGATTTTAATAAGGCATTTTTCACATAGTTGTAATTATAAATAAAAATGGTTAACAAATAATGTGAAATATAATTGTTTATTTATATTAATGTCAGGCTGAGTAAATATTTTGATTGTCTTTGTTTGTGAGTGTGTTTCTTCATACTTTCTGATTAATGCCGATAAGTGTATTTATTGTTTTATCAGTTTTAATGACAGTTGTTCTTGTTTTGTATGGTTTATAATTTAATTATATTGTCTATTTTATGATAATGTCAATGTATAAAATATTATTTAAAAGGAATAGCAAGTAAATTTAAATACAAAGTTTTAATTTGATTCATTTACTTAATATAACATACTATTTATCTGAACGTTGACGTGGCAATGAGAAAAAGTTGAAAAATGTAATTTGTTTAATGGTTTTTTTTTTTTATCAGTACAATGTAATTAATACTTTAATTGTGATTTAAACAAACAAATAAAATACTGATTCTATTTCTTCTATCGATTAAAATATAAATTTTTTTTATGTAATAAAAAGCTTTCTTAAATTAATTTTTTTAGTAAGTTACCTAATGAACTGAATGATGTGTGATAATATTTTAGAAATGACATCAATATATTAATGCTTGTTAGCTTAACACATCCATTTACAATGTGACCTTGATTGAGCTGACCATTACCATTCCTTTCTTTGTCAGAGTGTGTAAAAAATAATATGTCAGTGTACCTATTACAATATTTGTTGTTTTACTGCAGATTTGTCTTTCATCAGTTACTGTTTTAATCCACCCTTTTATCTTTGTGGTGTCGCATATGATGTAATTTTAACATGATTCGTGGATCTTTACGAAGTATTAAGAAGCCCAAGCTGTACACATTTCGAATGGGAAGAACATAATATTGACGAAAATTTTTACTTTATCTGCTTTTATGCGCGCGCGCGCGCGCGCACACACACACACACACACACACACACACACACACACACACACACACTTTTATATATAGAGCAACAAATTAGTTTCCACTAAATTACAGAAGAAGAATGGGAAAATTTTAAAAACAAAATTCTTAAATCAGCAGATGCAAACTTAGGCGGAACAAAGAGAACTGGTAGAAAACTTTGGATATTAGGGTATATTGCAACTGATGGATGAACACATAGAAAGTAAAAGAATGCTAGTGATGAAGAAGTAAAAGGAACTATCAACAATTAAGAAATACTATAAATAGGAAGTGTAAATTAGCTAAAGAAGGGTGGAGTGAAGAAAAGTATTCAGAAGTGGAAAGAGAAATGATCATTGGTAAAATAGACAGAGAAAACAGGAAAGTTAAAGGAGAATTTTTGTGGTACATAAATTAAAATCTAAGAATGTGTTAAACAAAGATGGTACACCGATTTATAATTTGAAAGAAAAGGTTGATAGGTGGATGGAATATATTGGAGAGTTTCCTTGTGTATGGAGGAAACGAATTAGAAACTGGTGTTATAGAGGAAGAACAGGAAGAGGATTAAAAGGGAGATATAATACTGAGATCTGAATTTAAGAAAGCATTAAAAGATTTGAATGGCAGAAAGGCTCTTGGGATAGATGGGATACCTGCAGAATTACTTCGCAGTGCAAGTGAGTAAGCGTTAGATAGATTATACAAACTGATGTGTAATATGTATAAAAAAAGAGAAGTTCCATCAGAGCTTCCCCTTATCATGATATCAAAGAAAGCAGGAGCATATAAATGTGAAGAACACAGAACAATTAGCTTAACTACTCGTGCATCAAAAATCTTAGTTAGAATTCTGTACAGAAGCATTGAGAGGAGAGTGGAAGAAGTGTAAGGATAAGACCAATCTAGTTTCAGGAAAAATATAGGGACAGGGGAAGTAATTGTAGCATTCAAATTAATAGTAGGAGGAAGATAAAGAAAAACCAACATACTTGACCTTTATGGAGTTAAAAAAGGCATTTGATAATATAGATTGGAATAAAATGTTCAGCATTTTAAAAAATTTAGGTTTCAAGAACAGAGATATTAGAACAATTGCTAACATTTATAGAAACCAAACTGCAACAGTAATAATTGAAGAATATAAGGAAGAAGCTGTAATAAAAAGCGGAGTCCGACATGGATGTTCCCTATCCCCTATTACTTTTTAATCTTATGAAGAAAAACCAGTTATGATGATAAAGAGCAATTTAGATGCAGAGTAACAGTGCAAGGTGAAAATATAAAGATTCTATGATTTGCTCATGATGTAGTAATTCTAGCTGAGAGTAAAAAAGATTTAGAAGAAACAATGAGTGGCATGGGTGAAGTCCTATGCAAGAACTACAATATGAAAATAAAAAAGAACAAATTGAAAGCATTGAAATCCTTTCAATAGGAAAGAATGTATAAATACTAAATAGAAATAGAAATATTCTGAATAGAAAGTATTAGAAGAAATAGAAAGAATGAAAAAACTGAATATAAAATATAGAAAGAAAAGAATTTGGAGGTAAAAGAATTTTGTTATTTGAGAAGTAGAATTACTAAAGATGGATGAAGCAGGAGTAATATAAAATGCTAAATAGCATAAACAAAATGAGCTTTCAGTAACAAATATAATTTCCTTACATCAAAAATTAATTTAAACATCAGGAAAGCATTTTTATAATTTGAAGCGTAGCTTCATTAGAAAGTGAAATGTGGACGATCGGAATACCTGAGAAGAGAAGATTAGAAGCTTTTGAAATGTGGTGTTACAGGAGAATGTTAAAAATCAGATGGGTGGATAAATTAACAAATAAAGAGATGTTGCAGCAAATTGATGAAGAAAGAAGTTTTGAAAAAATATAGTTAAAAGAAGAGACAGACTTACAAGGCTACATATTAAGTAAGTTAGGTATCCTAAAGTAGTCGCTTTGATATTGGAGGGATAGTTAGATGGGAAAAATTATGTAGGCAGGCGACGTTTTGAATATGTAAAACAAATTGTTAGTGATGTCGGATGTAGGGGGTATACCAAAATGAAACAACTGGTACTGAATAGGGAATCTTGGAGAACTGCATCAAATCAGTCAAATGATTGAAGACCAAAAAAAAGAAGATATTAGAGTCATCTGAAGTGAGGTCAAGATTCTTGGTGATCCTTGCCCATTTTCAGAATTGTGTAGAATATAGGACTATTACAGAATGAGACTAGTTACTATTGAGACTAGACTATCAGTTAGTTAGCCAAACCCCACTGTTAGGGTTTGCTGTATATATTCTAAATCTTTTTAGAGAAGTTTAAATGGACAACAGAAAAATGAAAAGTATTGAGAGTGAATGAGAAAAAATGCCGATCAGAAAAGTTAAGAATAAGAAATTAAAACTGGCTGGGATATATCATGCATGAGAGGAGAAAGATTGATTTAAAGCAGTAAAAGGTACAGAGCAGTAAAAGACTCAACGAAAAGATGCCAGTAAAGATAGAAAATTGTAGGTGATATAAGAGAAAATGAGAGTTATTAAGGTTTCTGAAAAAGAATGAAAGTGGACATGCTGCAAGAACCTGCTTCAAGAAGTAGCCTGTCATTTTTTTTCTTCGCTGACCTAAATGTATTTTTGAGCATCACCGTGCTGAGCCTGACAAATTGCATGACATAAATCTACATTTTAAAATAGTATTTTTATCTTTGCATTTATTTTGTTGAACGGCTTGATAAAATTTGAAGCATTTCAGATTCATGAAATTAATCAGATTAATGGACTAGTTCTAGAAGCATTTTGGAGCCATTTAGTAGCACCCTCTTCAGAGAAGTTTCTCTGAAACTAAAAAAAATTGGCAGCGTTGGTAGTGGCACCTGCTTTTAAAACATTTAAATTATGCAATTAATTAAATTTAATTTTGGTTTTTGTTAATGGATTTCCACTGCCATTTTTCTTAGGAAAAGTTGTTGGCCTGATTGTGAAGAAGATATTTATTTATTCTGTAAAATACAACATTTTTATTGTAAAAAAAAATAACATTTTATATGTTAAATCTCAGTACCTAAACAGATTGTTTCGCTGAAATGACAGTTTAGCAACTGTTTTGATTTTAGTTTTCATCAACATTACTTCAAAGTTGTTCAATATATGTCTTTGTGATCACATGTATCTAAACCCTTAACAAAGTATCGGTACAGTATTCTGTCAATCATTTTTTCATCTCTATTTTTTTTTTTATTCCTTCCTACGTTACAGGATTTCTCTTAATTATTGTTCACTATTATCCTTGGCACTCAAGAGAACAAGGTTCTCTTGAATGTTGTGAATTCTAATCCAAATTTTTACTTTCCTTAACAGTAGAAAACTTTCTCAGCAGCAGAACACTAATTTCACTTCTTATCTGCACTATTTTTTTTTGTTTATTGTAACAAACAGTTACCCCATTATTTGTAATTATATTAGCCCATTTTCAAGATATCTGTCGACAACAAAAAGTTGAAATTTTTTTTCAGTGAACAAAGTTTAAATTAAATATTATCTTAATCTTATGTAAGTCAGAGAATACTTATTTTAAGTTAATTTCAGGAGTTTTAAATTGTCATCTTATCTTCACCGCTCGGCTGATAAATTTTGCACATATATATATGTGCTTAGTATGGGAATGAAAAGAGATATTGGAATGAAATAAAAAATGAATAAAAGTTCAGTAATTTAGCTACAAAATGCAGTATTTATTTTTCAATATAATCCCCGTTTACACTGATAAACTTTTCCCAACGCATGACAAGTTTTTGCATTCCGTTACTGAAAAATCCTGGTGGTCTTACTCGGATCCTCTCGGCCTTTCATCCGGAGGTCTCGGGTTCGAATCACGGTGAGGCATGGCATTTTTCACACACGTTACAATTCATTCATCTCATCCTCTAAAGATATAACCTAACGGTGGTTACGGAGGTTAAAAAAAAAAATTTGCTACAGATTCCTTCACCTCATCATCGGTGGAGTAATGATTACCTTTGTGATGCCTTTTGAGATGAGGTAAGAAGTGGAAGTCCACAGAGCCAAATCCGGCGAGTATGGCGGACTTGCGGAGAGCCATCAGGGAGTTTACGCGAATCCATCGTACAAAGATTTAACGGTAACCCAGTTGCTATATAATAAGGCCTACTTGTTCTTTAAATATGTTTAACTGAATAGCGATGCTTTGCTGGTTGATTTGCTAGGTGGTGGAAGCAAATCGTCCATCTTCTTCGATGTTTCTCGTCAGTCACAAGAACTGGTCGTCCGCTGCGAAGTGCGTCCTCAATTGTAGCATTACCGGCTTCACATTCGCGAAATTTCAACGCCCATCTATTCACAGTCCTTGTGTCAAAGTTTCACTACCTTAAACCACTTTTAAACGATGTAAAGTTTTCATAATTTTTGCTGTTAAAAATTCGATCACTGCGCGCTATTTTAACCATGTTGACATATTGGCAGTACTTGACTCCATTTTAACTGCTACTGAAAACAAACCTGTAAACGGATTTCAACGCATTATCGCAGTTTTGTAGAGGGGGATTTTAGCTATCATGTGCTGCCAAGCCCAACTCTATATAGTACCTTTTGTCTCCGTGTAGCACGATAGTATGCAAACTTTATCAGCCGAGCCTTATATTTTTGAGCATCAATGTGCTGAGCCTGTCAAATTGCATGTCATATCGTACCCTATAGGTTCAAATAAATCTTCATTTTTTACACGACATAGATTGGCTGTTTAATGAACATATTATTTAGAGAGGAAGTAATTGTAATTGGTACATCTTATAATTCAGTTTTTTTGCATGTGCCAAAATAATTAGAAAAAGTTTAATAGATGTAGAGATAAATTAATATACCCATTTCTGTATGTTTATTACATATAGTTATACATAATGCCTCGGTGTTCAGGATCCGTCCGTAAATTACTATGCGTTGCTACGATGGAGCAGCCAAATATTCTTTAAGTGTTTGGTTATTAGTGATGATGAATGAAATAGCGTGCAATTTATGGGTTTATGAAACCTCTTTTGTATGTTTGCCTACAAATTCTTTTATAAGTTAGCAGATCTAATCGGAGAAGTTATTTTATATAATTTATATATATATTAAAGTAAATTTTATATATATTAAAGTTATTTTATATAATTTCAAAATAATGCTTTTTGGGAGTTAATTATCTAAGAACAAATATATCATTAATCTTTAATTTTGTATTTTTGACCATCCAAAAGGTAATAAGTACAATTTTTAATAACTAATATTTTTGTTTTTGATGGGATTTTAGTTTTTGTGTTAAATTTCATTTTTTTATTGACTAAAAATGTACATTTACATTTTTAGCCGATTTTAGGTTAATCTATTTGTTATTAAATTAACTAATTTTTTAAAGTTAGTTTTCTCCTTTGATGTTAAACTCCGATCTGAATTGTTCTTACTTCCTTGTAAAGGAAGTATTACGAACGCGAAAAATTTTAGTTTTCAGAATTCAACAGAAATATCCGTTTTGACAATCTCTGAATCTATTTTGACTAGTTTCGGGGTGACGTCTGTACGTACTTATTTATCTCGAATGACTCAAAAACGATCAGCCGTAAGATCTTGAAATTTTGGATTTAGAACTGTTGTAACATCGATTTGTGCACCTGTCCTTTTTTTAATTGCTATCGACTGAACCAAAAGTGTCCGAAAAAGCACATATTCCAAAAGAATAAGGATTTTGGACTTTTTATTAATTGCAGTAATAAGCCCTCATTGAAAGTTTTTCAACTATTTTTCATAAGTGGTACTTATTTTCATTGGTTCTAGAGTTATAGCCAAATAAAATTTTAATTAATGAAATATTTGAATCTTATAAGGGGAAGGAAGACACATCGGTTCGAATCAAACTTCATCCCTCCTTTTCTCTTCTTTAAATATATTGATTAATTATTATTATTACTAACTATTATTTATTATTAATAATAGTTAATTTATTATTATTATTATTAACTTCTGATTATAAAAAAATTTTTATGATAAAAAAAAATAATGAAAAAATATTACAAGTTATTAATGAAATAATTTTATGTACTTTTCATTAAAGAAAAAATGTATGAAATTTAATTGGCGTACAAGAAAGTCATGTAGTGTCCACATCAATTTTGTTTTTTGTTAGCATCTATTATCATTATGTTGAGAAGTAATATATTTTTGGAACATTTTTATGTTATTATGAAACGTGGTGGTATCTTATTTTGTAAAAAGTGTATCTTATTAAGAATTTGTAATAGATTTTATTTAGTGAATAACTAGAATGGTGGTAGTAAAAAAAATATTATTAAACACGTTTCACTGATAAAAGTACAATTAACAATATAACTGTTATTATTTTATTAAACATTAACTTACACAATAAGGTGTCAAAATGTAACACGATTATACTATCTTATTACTGTATAGTTCAATGTTACTCATTTACCTATATATGATGAGTTGACGTATGCTTTGTCAATTGAAAACGGTCGTATAATTTTGCTTTCTAATCTTGAAAATATATTCTTATGTTCAAATCCTCTTTTGTAAAATTTATTTTAACCGTTGTACTTTTAATACGAGTATTTTATGTAGCGTGTACACCTTTTGGTCTTAAAATATAAAAAAAGATTCTTAAAATTTTCATCATTCGTACTCTTTTAGTACGAATGAAAAAATCGTATTTTCTTCCATCTGAATGTAAGTAGATGAAGGTACTTAAATGTTTAGTTACCGCCATAATTATATCTGTATTAATGTGTATATATAGAGCGGGCAGGACACTTGTTCAAATCGTATTCCGTTCTTATCAGTGATGCTTAACGAAGCGTATTTTTTGTATTAGTCTAACTCATGATGTTTAATGCAGTGTGATTTGTCATCGGTCAATAAATTGCGCGAATCATTATGTCAAGTAGTTTTATATTACGCTTCTATCACACCGGTTGGATTTATTTACAGGCGTGATCTCATAGGCGTAGTACATACCACATTCGTGTTAGCACGCACCTCCACGCGTTCCTTTTTCTAATATAATATTTTTTTATTGATGTGAACTTACTTATTAAGATATGAACACTTAAAGATATGAACTGTTTACTTTTAAAAATTTATTTACTTTTTTTGTAAGGATATTTCATTGTGACTTGGCAATTTATCTAAGTGTCATCATTTTAGTGAATAATTTGAAATGAAAAAACCTATTAAGTTACCGTGATCGATTCACGATGAGATCATTTTACAAAAATAAATAAAAAGTTTACATATAAACTATAATGAACAGTATATATTTCGTAATTATTTTATTATTTTTTTGTAAAAATTTTCATCTTGAAAAGTTATTTATTGTATACAAAATATATATATTCGTAATAAAAGAAAATGCAGCTTTAATAATGTTTAAATCACGCCCCATTCGCCCAGAAAAGAAATTTTATTTTTGGTGGTACCCCAAAAAGATGAAAGCAGGTCTAGAAATTTCATAGTGAGGAATCACGAGCACTTGTTCCTGACTTCAGGGTGTGAGGAGTTCTATAAATTGTTGCCATTTTATTTATATATAAATAAAATAAAATACAATTTTACCAACAATTCGTTCACGTTCTCTTTTCTAGTACTTTCGTTCATTCGATCATCCTCAGGAAAAATTATTCTGTAATTCGAGGTTATAAAACTTAAAATACGTTAAAATATAAAATGCTAAATACTGGTCATGATAATTAGTATAAAGTTAGCCATGTCTGTTACGTAAGAAGTTTGGCTTTTTGTTGCGCAACACTACGTAAACCCAGAAAAATAAAGTAACATTTAAAGCATAAAAGTGCAGCCCACCGGGCTGGTCTAGTGGTTAACGCGACATCGCAAATCAGCTGATTTCGAAGTCGAGAGTTCTAAGGTTCA
>JAAAKQ030265006.1:0-10703 GCA_010016005.3 Zanna intricata | reverse complement strand
ATCTAAATGACTTAAGAAAGACTACTATTATTTTAGTTTTTGAAGTTTTAGGGGAATCTACTGATATTGTCTTCCTTACTGTCTTCCTTCCACATAAAAGAGTAAAAAGATAGAAAAAAATATCTTTTCCTTCCCTACATGAATACAAATGACATACTCAAGGATTAGTCTGTCAGAAAAACAGCATCTAAAGATAGAGCTGTCAATGGTTATTGTAATCCCAAAAACACAACATAACAGAGTATAAAAATACCTTATTATTTCAAAAACCTGTCTAGCTCTTTTTTATAAAATTTGGTCAAAACAAAACTTTTGTGATTAAAATTGAACCACACATTGAAGATTAAGCACATTATGTCAAGGGTGTAAAGTGCTGTTGGAATTTAATATCATTCAGAACACTTATAATAAAACCTCAATGAACATATGAAAATTTCATACTTTTAAAATAAATTAAAAATATATTTCATTAAAAATTCTACATTAATACATATAATCTTTCTTTTTCAATTCTATTGTCTTCGTTTCCCTTTCAGCCATCCTTTTAGGTATATTTCGGAAGAAAGCTACCTATTGTAATGTGTATTACAACCATTAAATGGTTACAATGATTACCATGATTCCATTTCCGGAAAATTTTTACATATTTCGCTTTTCACATCCCAGATCCCAAAACAACTGTTAGTTCAAAAGTTTATATGTACATATATTTCACTCCCGTGGACACGATACTACTGTAATTTTGCGCCATTCATTTTCATATTGATATGAGTACATAAAATATATCAACCTGAAATCTCGGTCGAGTCCATTAATGTACAAGATCGGTCAAAGAAGGTGAATCCCTTTGAAGTTTCTACTATTCCATAAATAAGAGTCCAAAACTTATCTAAGTTTGTTTATAGCACCAACTATTGGCCCAAGGGGTGGAAAAAATGGGGTTTTGAGAACAAAAAAATAGCTCCCTTAATAGGCACTGGATCAAATCCAATTAAATTGGTCGTTACTTCTCTAAATATTATCTTAAAATTTAGTCTGAAACGATAGTTGTAGTACAAGGTTTTTATTAAAATTATTATAACTCCCCATATATATTGAAGTCACAAAATAAATTTATAACTAATTAGAGTGATAAACATTATTAAATTTTTAGGTTAATAATATTTAATAATGGTATTTTGTTAATAATATTTCATATTTATATTTAATAATATTTTGTTTGTATTTATAAATAATGTAGATATAAATAATAGAAGCAAATAGACTTTTCTACTGTATTCCAGATGTACGGCGGGCAGTATATATAACATGTCGAGGGACCTGTCGATTGGTTCATTTGTGTATCCTAGTTACGATAGGTGACACTGCCGTTGAACTACGTGAAAGTTTAAATTGTTTCATATAGATTTTGTTAAGCGTTGAAAGTGTTTGTTGTATTAAATAAATTATTGTGAGAAAGTTTCATATCCTGTTTGTTATTTACGAATGATTCTCTCAGTTCACGTTATTTGATATGACCAAATCTTACGTCATAGGGATGAACAAAATATTGTTGGAATTGAAGATGAGGCTTCCCATATACTTTTTTTTTTGTTTAACCTCCGGCCACAATTAATTATATCTTCAGAGGGATGAATTGTAGCGTGTGTGAAAAATGCCAAGCCTGACCGGGATTCGAACCCGGGACCACCGGATGAAAGGCCGAGACGCTACCACTCGGCCACGGAGGCCGGCTTCCCATATACTAAACATGTGAAACTTTTTACATATGAAACCATAGTCGTATGGAGTGAATTTGAAGTGTTTGAGTTCTCACTAATAGATTTACAGCATTTGCACACGAGGTGCTGGCCCCCCCCTCGCTAATCAGAAATATTCCTTCAAACTGTTCAATTACTGATAAATTTAGCAATAGCTTGTTGTATAACGACAAAAAGTAGTACTCATAAGAGATGGAAAGTAATGTTTGATACGAGCTCATACAATCCGAGTTCCCCTAATAATATTTTGCCTGGGTGAAATCTAACTACGCCTTCCGGTGTTCCGAAATATCTATATCTATTGTATATGAGTCCTCGGAAAGGGAGTCTAAAGATCTTTCGCTCTAAGTCTCGGAGAATCTTCTGCTGCCAGCATCAAATGTTCTTGTGAGATGCTCCGATGGTGCAGTCAGAAGTACATCGCAGTCAAGACTGGATATACTCACGGTTAAACCATATGGGGAGGTCGAATGTCTCACCCTCTGAGCTAAAGACTTCTTTTCTTTTGGAGGCTGCACTTTTATTTTCCTTTAGTCTTCCTTTTTTAAGATTAGAATTTTCCGTTTCGCAGGTCCTGAAGTTGGTTTTTTTTAAATGTGAACTTTACCTTTAGTTTCCTTCTTCATTCGAATTAGCTTAAGCTTATTAAGCTTTTGAAATGTGGTGTTACAGGAGAATGTTAAAAATCAGATGGGTGGATAAAGTGACGAATGAAGAGGTGTTGTCACAAATCGATGAAAAAAGAAACATTTGGAAAAATATAGTTTAAAGAAGAGATAGACTTATAAGCCACATATTAAGGCATCCTGGAATAGTCGCTTTGATATTGGAGGGACAGGTAGTTAGGAAAAATTGTGAAGGCAGGCTACATTTGGAATATGTAAAACAAATTGTTTGGAATATAGTGTGTAGGGGGTATACTGAAATTAAACGACTGGCACTAGATAGGGAATTTTGGAAAGCTGCATAAAAACAGTCATGGACTGTAGAAAAAAAAAATTAAAGAAAAATATACAAAACTATCAAATTATCTGACTACAAATTTTACTATAAATAAATGTAAAATTCTACATGTGAAACTAACTTTTTTACGTATGAAACCATAGTCGTGACTAACTCCTTAGATGTTAGAATGTGTGCTATGTTTTACAGTAAGTTAGCCAAATACATATCTTGAATTTTTTTCATGAAAACTATTTGTAAATCAAAATTATATATATATATATATATATATATATATATATATATATATATTTAAATTCTTTTAAATAAATCACCTAGCACTGAATTTAAGATAAAACATATCTTACTTTTACTTTTCATCCAAATACTTTCGTGGTATTCTGCATCCTCAGGCAATAAAATTCTATTATTGGTTATAAAAATGAAATTAAATATGTTAGAAAAATATTACATATATAAATTCAAACAAAATTTCAATTCGATAAACCATCAAACAGTGTTTCAGAGAGACATTCAAAATTTATTATCAAAAAATTTTAAAATAAACTAAAAAGTTTTCTTGTGATAACTGGTTACATAATAATAATTATATAAATGGAAAATTAAAATCCAATTATTAATCTTTACCTATTACATTTGAACAGTTATGCTATCAAAGAGAATCATGAGACCTCTACTAAATTGGCCTAGGTTATATGATGAATAGTTGTTAAATTGAAAAAATATGAGTGTAATTCATTTGCAGTTTTTGAAGAAAAAATTTGTAATTTTCTGAGAAGGGTTGCCTGATTTTATGGTTAAAATTTATCTTACTGTACTACTGTTTCAGTTTATTAGGGATTGTTTTAATGAGGGAGCGTTGTTCTTTAATAATTATCAGATCCAAATTCTAGAAGCTTAACGCGTTATTAATAACATTTCATGTACTGTACAATTCACTATACATGCATTCTTGTAATTGGTAATCTTAAAATTTTTTTTTTCATTAATATAACATGAATGAGAGTATAGTAAAAGTGTGACACAATGCAGAAGTGAAAAAAAAGTGAAAAATGGTAAATTAGAAATAAAGAGAGAGGAGCAGAAATGCTATTGGCTAAGAACATAAAATTACTAGTTACGAGTAGCTTGACCAGTTTAGACAGAGGAATTTACTAGTCTGGACTGAAACAAGAGTAATTCAATGTAATATCATTTGTCATTAGTAGATTTAAAAGTTTGAGCTTAAAAAGTCACTACATTTGCATGCTAAGCAGTTTCCTTATTTTATCAATTTAGCATACCATTCTTAAAGGGCTGCTGATTCATAAATGTAGAAGATATTACAGGATGTAAAATATTCTAAAAACTATTTAAATATCCTGTCTATGTAACTTAAAAGTAAATTTGTTGTGTATAAATAATTTCAATATGATCTATATATCAAAACATAGTGTTGTATAATACTTACCACATATATTATCTAATGCACAAAGTGAAACATGTTGTGTAATTTCAAATCCAGGTTTACCAACCTCACTTTTTAATTGGTTAATAAGTATATCTGAATTTGAAGAAAATATCTCAATAAACTGTTCCAAAATTTTAAAATGAAAAGCAGGTGTTAGTATTTTTCTTTGTTTACGCCATTCTTCACCTAAAATAATATAAATGTAATAAAAATATTATTATAAATATTTCACTTATGTCCTTGTTTTAATACATACATGTATTATACATTTAAAAAATTTGACAAAAATATTTACTTTGAAAAAATGAAGTTCAACTCAACAAAAAGAGTGTAAAGCAGGAAGAAAAAACAAAATACAGAACAATACAATGTACGGAAGAAATCAAGTACATGGAAAATGGTTACAACTAAATGACTCGGAAAAAAGTCATTAGAAAACAAGAAAAAAATAGAATTCATACTAATTGTCAAAAAACATTTACAATAAAAAAATCTATTTCAATCAAGGCCAAAATCAGACATTAATGTAGAGTAGTGAGAACAGAAATATTGTACACAATAGAATACCATACTCTGAACATCAATGGATATATTAAAAGGATTAAGAATATGGAAAGAATACTAAGAAAAATTCTGTGACTCAAACTGAATGAAAGTGTAGACTGAAACCGATAAAAGAACTGTATAAACTAGAAGGAATGGATAAAATAGAATGTTCAATTATAAAAAAAACTGGCTCAGCTAGTTTGGATACTTAAATCAAATGAATGGAGGAAAGCTAACTAAAACTAACAACAATCTCTTCAAGAAAAAAAATAACTACTGGATGGAAAGAAAAATAAAGCATATTGAAGAATTGGAGATTGAATAAAAAACAAAAATACATTGTTAAATTTAAAATAATAATACTTTTTTGTGCATTGACTTCAAAATGTTAAAATTTTAAAACAGTTGAGAAATTATGTTTTACTTCATAGTGAAAATTTTTTTAACCTGTTTTACTTAAAGTATTTTTGTTATATGCACTGGTTGTTATATATAAAGTTAATAAATACTAAACAACATATTCTTACAATAGTTTTTATAAAAAAACTGCTTTTAAGAATCATGAAGGCATTTTATAAAAAATAAGAAAACTGGTACAGAAAGACTCCGTAATGACACTGCTAATGGTGATGAGGTAGAACTAACTCCTTAGATGTTAGAATGTGTGCTATGTTTTACAGTAAGTTAGCCAAATGCATACTTTGAATTTTTTTCATGAAAACGATTTGTACATCAAAATTATCTCACGGTATATATACATATTTAAATTCTTTTAAATAAATCAACTAGCACTGACTATATTAAGATAAAACATATCTTACTTTAACTTTTCATCCAAGTACTTTCGTGATATCCCGCAACCTCAGGCAATAATAATTCTATTATTGGTAATAAAACCATAAAACTGTATAAAATGAAATTGTGTTAAAAAATATTATATATATAAATTCAAACAAAATTTCAATTTGATTAAACATCAAAGAGTATTTCAAAAGAGACATTCAAAATTTATTATCAAAAAATTTAAGAACAAACTAAAAAAAATCTATAGGTACTTACTAAAACTGCAACAGATAGCAGCACTTGTTATTTTTCATTTTAGTATCTTTATTATGCAATAACGGAATTATTTCTATCATGCCTGAGGATGTGTTATTCCACGAAAGTTCTTGCATGAAAATTTAATGTAAGATATGTCTTTTCTCAATATTTAGTAACAGATAGTTTATTTCATAAAGTTTAGCAATGTCTGTCAAAAAAAGATTGACAAAAGATAAAGTCGTCAATGGTTATTGAAACTCCAAAAACCAAACATAACCAAAGCGTAAAAATACCTTGTTATTTCAAAACCTTTATTGCGTTTGTGTGCGTGCCCGCGCACACTCAGTCTCTCTCTTTCTCACACACACATACACACACACACACACACACACACACACACAGTGAGAGAGTTCGAGAGTGAGTGAGAGGGAGAGAGAGAGAGAAAAAGAGATATTTACATAAAATGTACAAAGTTTGCAATTTTTTTATGGTATACTTGTACTTAATTTTAATAAAAAGCTCTTCT
The DNA here is from genome assembly GCA_010016005.3 of Zanna intricata. NCBI lineage: Eukaryota > Metazoa > Arthropoda > Insecta > Hemiptera > Fulgoridae > Zanna > Zanna intricata. The sequence goes on along the minus strand of JAAAKQ030265006.1, from coordinate 4,417 downwards.
TAATATCACGGTGTCAATAATACAGGTGAATTTGTTGAAACTAAAATTTGTTTTAAGAATGCTTTTAAAGGCCATTGTCAAGTTCAGTTCTCAGAAAGGATCTAGCAATTTTTTTCAGTTGCACTTTCATCTATCTTATAAATACGTGTAGCAAGTACGAAATTTTAACTAAAAAAAAAAATTATTTAAAAACAACTTTTTTAAGGTTTTATTTTAGTATTGAAGTATTTTAACAAGAGAAATGAGATAAGTAAAAAATAGGTGAAATTAATGACAGATTCTTTCTAGGATTTGAAATTTTTTTCAACTGATCTAGAAACAAAATTCAGAAAATTAAATTATTTGGTCAGAAGATAATTTTGTATTTAATGAAAAGTCGCCAGAGTTCAAGATTTCAATATTTTACACTAAATAACATGTAAAGTTAAAGCTGCAAAATTGTGAAAATAAAAACATCATTCCATTCTTAAGTGACAATATTTATGAATTGATAAAATAAATTCAGTAAAATTTATTAGATTATCTCAAAGAGATGGATTCTTCTAAAAAACAATTCTCAGCATCAGAATCCAAATTGATAACTCTATAAATCCAAATTTGATAGCTTCTTAAAGAACTTGAAACATCTGTCACCTCCTTCTGAGAATTGGCCAAACAATTAATAGTTATTTTATTATTTTGTTTTGTATCCCTGGTGTTATCAACATCAAATGCTTACTAAAACTTATGCATTGCTTCAACTTGGGCTACTCCAAGTTTTTGGTTAAACTTGACTATTGTTTTATCATTATTCAAATTTTCTGCTAGTGTTATAAAATGATAATAGAGATAAGTTTTTTATGCATAAAGACTGCTGATCGGTGAATGACTAACGCTACTGACAAACGTAAGTACTTAGGAGCACCGATTCTTGTTCTTGAAAAATAATGTGGTAAGCCACACCATTTGAATCCAGCTATTTTCTAAAATAAAAGGTTAAATTCTTTTGGAAAAATTTCATAATTTTTGTTAAGCAGACTTACCAGAAGAATTTACAAGACCAGATCCCAACCAAGGTTCAAGAAATTCATACGAAAATCCTTTCTTTAACAATCTACTGTTAGTCAAAATTGCCTAAAAAGAATTAACAAAAATGATGTAGAACATAAAAAAAGGCTATGCTAAAAATAAAACTTTCAAAAACGCTGTACAACAATAAAATTAATTTATTTTTAAAATATGTCTAGAATTTATTTTGTTTGTTAAAACAAAATTCTAGTCACTGATAGGTATTAAGAAAATAACCAAATAATGAGACTAAACAGATAAAAAAATTAATTAATAAAAATAGAAATAATAAATAGTTATTAACAAACAGATTAAGAAATATTTATGAATCACATCTAATTAGGATATTAGTTAATTATGGTAAAAAATACAATCAACTATTATTTTTTACACTTTTTGGCCAAATGAGAGTGAAGATTTCAGCATCACACACTTTTCTAATTCATATAACGTTCATTGACATTTGTTTACTGGTTTTTATACTTTTGTACTAAGATCAAATACAGACAAAAGTGTATTAATTATTGCAACAAACAGTTATTAAATATTGTCTAATTACTCTACTAGTTATATATATATATATAAGTAGTGATATAATGGAGATTCTTGGAAAACCTTGAACTTTGACCTCGACCCCGGGACGTGACCTTCACCTATAACGTGACCAATGATGTTATAAAAAAAATGGCATTAACAAAATTTTAGGGGAAAAAGTTAAAAAAAAATGGCGGGAAAAATTTTGTTTTGATGGTGGAGATTGTACACTTGCCTGCTGACTGCAGTGACCTTGTTTACTAGTTTGAAAGTCGACTGATTATAATACCGCGAACACTTTCAAAGGCATTGTATTACTTTATGCTTAGGTATTATTGTTGATTCGAATTTTCTCTCTGCCAGAACATATGCGGTTCCACTGGAGTACTGGAACTGACCTTCAAGGTGAGCAGCCTTGGATTGGGGGTATACCCCGGCAGCTAACCTTGCTACAGAAGGGATATTTTATGAATGGAACTTGAACAACGCGTGGCAAAGAGTCCACGTAAACACCCTCATTTTGAAAGCGCCAATTCGCCATAGGTGAAAAGGAAATGCAGTCAAGGTAAAGATACATTAAAGAAAAATACTGAAAGACTCAGTAAAGAACTGAAGAGAGCTTTGTTTGGTGGCAATCCGCCCAAACCTAGACATCTATTAATCACAAGGGAGAATGGTAGCTTCTAAAAGGTAAGCCCATTCTTAATTGCTAGATAAATTGTGAAATGTGTTCGTGGATCTGTAAAAGAGATCAATAAGACTTTTCAATGGGCTGTACATTAAAACAATTAAAGGCAGCCTATCATTGAAAATGATAGGTGAGTTCTCGGTGTCTGTGCAGCCACATGGAACACTTAACACGTCAAAAGACGTCGTTGATTACAGCGACCTGCTGAATTGCACAGAGGATGAAATTGTAGAGGAAATATCGAATCAAGGGGTCATCCATTTTTTTTTCGGCATTCCACGTGTTAAACTTCAATAGACCTAATTTTCTTGAAAAAGTAAGAGCTGGATTCATCGCCTAGATGTGCGTGCTTTCATTCCCCAGCTGATGAGATTCTTTAAGTGTCAACGTTTTGGACACAGCGGCTAGATGTGTAATGTAAGAGATATGCTTATGTGGAATGCAGATACATGAGGGTGATCCATGCAAAGACACTCCAGTCTAATTAATTGCAAAGGTCAGCAAAACTGCCGATCACGAAACTGCCACGTATATAAGATGGAAAAGGGCATTCAGGAAGTTAAAACGATGCAGAAGCTGATCTATCCTGAAGCGAGGAAAATTGTAAACAGCAGAACACCTCGACCGAGGACCTCTTATGCGGAGGTGGCTGCTGTCCCTTCGTCACCTAAAGTTGATGTTGAGCAATTGTTTCAAACCTCCCTCCAAACTTTGACACGCTAATAGAAAGCATCACCGAGAGTAAGATCCAACAAAAAGACACAACAAAAAGCACAGAGATTCATCCTCAGATAGAGAGTGTTAACACAGCAACTGAACTTAATAAGCAAAAAGTGGCTGAAAAATCCGTGGCAATAGTGAGTCTACAAAATATATTGCATGACGGGTCAAAGAAAGTTGTTCTGAAGTCTTCCGGAGAGGCTTTCAAGCCTCTTACAGCAGGGGTAGTCTCTAAACCAACCACAGAGGTCACCTAAAACCATGCAGGGTGATCTGTCTCTCCCCTGCCTGGGGCGGTTACTGGTGCGGCGCCCGGTGCGGGCGCCGATGCCTGTCCATCGTTATCCTCGGCTTCGATGGCCTCCAATTCGGAGTCTGGGAGCTGTACGGGGGACGATATAACTGCCAAATACAAAGCTGTTCGACAGATGGAAAAACAGAGAAAGGAAGTGTGGCCGAAGGGAAAACCCAGGCTATAAATTTATCTAAAATAAACTAGTCAATAATTCAATGGAATATAAATGGATGTTTGTCAAACATCCATCAGCTCCAACGTTTGGTATATGATGTAGATCCAGTTTGTTTATGGTTGCAATAAACTCATTTCCGCCGAAATGATAATTTCAATTTAAGAAGATATGAGATATTCCGGCGAGATCAATCGCGAAATATAAGAGTTCGAGGTGGAGTAGCATATTAAAATCGACCAGAGGAACCACCGAAGCGGTTGTGATACATACAAATTTGTAGGCGGTCGCAGTCAGAATGAAGCGTCCAATGCACACAATTCTCTCTAGGATCGGATCGAGTAGATCACCGTGGAAGAGAATTGGAAAAGTTCCTATTAAATTCTGATCTAGTTCTCATTAATGATGATTCAGGAACTTTTTTCAATGCCAGATATGGATCGATGTCCTGTATTGATTTAGCACTTATAAGTGCGATAATAGCACCGAGGTACTCATTCCGTTTTAGATGATCTGCATGGAAGCGATCATTTTCCGGTGCAAATTACAACTAACATTACGAGAAAATGGCATACCTCAAGGTTCGCCGCTGAGCGGTACCTTGTTCACGATCGCCATCAACAAGCTGATATTAGCGATTCCAGCCGAAATCAGCAAAAGCGTTTAAGTAGATGATCTGGCAATTGTATATACCAGCAACCTCACAGTTATGGTGAAATATCAATTGCAACTTGCGATAAACGCTATCACTGAAGTAGCTGGTATTCAAACGTTGCTGGTATTCAGCGACCGAGGCGCGGTAGCAAATTGCTACCTTAGGTTAGGTTTTATTTTTGACGAAATTTACTTTATAAATTGAGATCATATATGGAAATTTTCTTTTCGGGGTGCGCCTACCCATTAGTAAATATATGGCAAGTGAGCGGTAGGACACGCAAGCAGGTGGCGTTGTGCGCCACGC
>JAAAKQ030264995.1:0-10704 GCA_010016005.3 Zanna intricata | reverse complement strand
CAAGACTACACTTCATTCACATTCATACACATCATCCTCATTCATCCTCTGAAGTAATACCTAACGGTAGTTCCGGAAGCTAAACAGATAAAGAGAGACTTTGATTACTGCTTACCTGGTTTGTAAGTCTTTCTCAAAGATTAGAAGCAAGGCCTCTGATATGCCAATTGGTAAGTCAGAAATTTTCTTCAACCAAAAGAACTACACACTAAATCGGGAACTTCTTTTGATTATGGAAATAGCTGCCTCCCATCTCAGTTGACTGATTTGTAGTAGCCCTGGATCATCTTCATCCACAATGATATTTTGACCTGTTGTTTGCCAAGTGGACCGAGGTAGAAGATCCTAACGATAAGTTAATATCACAGGTAAATTAATATATTTGTTTATCAGTAAATTCCGAAAATGGAACAAATTTTTTTGAAAAAAGTTTTTATGTAAATTTTTGTGTACTGACTTAACTATGGTCACCCACAGCCCTTATTTTAAATATAAAAATATTTTTAGAATCAATTCGATCTTGTGACAGCGATTAGCGCCGATCATGAAAATTCGGATTGACTTCCCATAAATCTTGGTTGAGAGTATTGCTGAGAAGATAGACTTTACCTTCACTCCAATAACTTTTATTTTTCACTGTTTAAGATGAAGAATAGTGAAACAGAACCAGCTAGGGGAACTAAAATTTCAAAGCTGTGTGTGAAATTTTATACCAAAATAAAACTTTCTCTGTGCCCATAAATGGATGGTGAATGTTGAAGGCCTTCACTTGGTCTAGAATGCCCCCATACCCTTACGGTAATAATGGTAAATAGTCAGCAAGTTGATGAAAAACCAGGGAGTTCAGACTAGTTTTTCTTCTTGATAGTTGCTAACAATCCTGGTTCAAGGTGGTTTTTGGAACGGTATGTTAATAATTTTTGGTGTAATAGATGTGATGTTTTGTAGACTGAAACATGCGTTTGATGGGGGTCTTAGTAAAATTTTTTATGTCTATAGTTTGGTTTTATGAAATGGCATACATACTTAATTTTTATATAACATAATTTCAGTTGAAATGAATAATTAATAATAATATTGTTACTATTATTTTATTTCATATATCAGTAATATACATTATATATATTGTAATTTACCAATCAACATTTTTATAATGAAAATTATTTTGTTCTGTTTATACAAATAAACATTTTACTTTGTTTGGTAGATGGAGTGCCAGTAGTTGATGCTGAATCTTAAACCTCCTGATTAGGAAATTTATTCGAATGAATAAAAATTGAAATTCTCTTCCCAACGTAATTGGTTATCATCCTAATGCTATTTGATAAATTAAAAATTATAAATAAAAACTATAAAAAGTATTTATAATTTACTGTGTTTATATTAATGAAATAAATAAATTATGTTTTACTCCCAGAAATATAAATTTATGAGTTTTATATTTTATGTTGTATTATGTTTTATTTTCATCACAGTATTCAAAATTGAGCGCTTGAAATATGAGATATGAACCATTAAATATGAACATGTAAATTATTAGATAAATTTAATATAAGATAAATTTCAGCTGTTTATTCTGATGTTATTTGTAGAAAATAGCAGTATGTAGCTTAAAAACAGTGCTACCTGGCAGTCATACATTTCTACTATCTCTATTTTCTTCCACTTAAAAATGTAGTTTTAAAAAAATACATAGTGTAAGATCCACAGCTGATTTCTGCAGGTATTTGTTTTTTTAATATCAATCGATTTAAATGAAAGGTTTATGACATTACTAACGAGTTGTCTAACAAAACTTAGCCGCAGTTATCTTTAATTAAATATACTGTAATTAATTTATGTATTTTAATGAATTGCAACTACATTTTTTTTAATGATTTAAACGTTATGTGAAAATGATGTGAAGAATGTAAAAAAAAAAAATGGTTGCCAGCTCTCGGTTAGTCTCAACCTCCAAGTTGCCAGGTGTAAACAGTTATGTTATTGTTAATTATTTACTCTTATGTCTTTAAATTGAAGTTTTTTTTCTGTACACAATAACACATGATTGCTTGTAAAAAAAAATGCCGCTAGTAGTGATTGCCGTTATTTGAACTAATTACTAAAATTGATGTCAAAATTTTTATTCAAAAAACAAAATAAAAATACTATACATATAACAATCACACTTTGTTCTTGTATACAACAATGAAGCAGTGCGCGCATTCCTCTCTCTCCTTCACATTCATACAGACTGAGAAAAATTAGTTCAAACAATGGCAACCACTACTTGCGACCATTTTTTTACAGGCAACCATCTGTTATCATGTACAGAAACTTCAATTCATATATTATCTTTTTGAAAAAACACGATGATAATAAATAATTAACAGTAATATACCTGTTTGGCTGTATGCCAAAGTTCTTTACTATTCAGATAACAAAGTCGATAATATTTTTTCAATCGTTTTAAGAACTTTCTAGATTTACTTTGGCGAGTGAGATACTTATATTACCATACTCGTACATCTAACTGGGATGTAATAGAAAGGACATATATCATGCCTGGACTCGAATCTCAAGTTATAATTCCGGATAGCCCGGGCTAGTGATAATCCGGACAAAGCAGATTCAGCAAACAAGTTAAACTACTTCCGTATAGTTACCTGCCCTCTACCGACTAAACCTCTCTCACCGTTCTTCGCCACCCCGAAACCAGACCTGCAATTAAGCATTACTCAGTCTTGGTGAGATGCCTTTGGGATCAGAAGATCCCGTGACTCATCATCGCTACCAATCCGCGAAGTACGGACGAGTGACGACTCAGCAACTCAGCAGAGAGATATCCGTCACCCCGTCCCCCTCCGGTCGTACTTTTCACCATAGGCATGGTGGATTTTTATACTTGTATTGGCGTAAAGCAGATCCTCTAGTTTTCCGCGTTACTTTTTTTTTTCCTTCCTGTTGATTACTGTGATTATATAATCATTGATCGCTTTCCAGCAATCAGAGGAACCAAGCATAAATGTAACAAGATCATCCGGCGTAAGATGCGTCAAACCTGCTCGCGTTCACGTGACTTACCATGCAGGACAACTAAGTAACATATGTTCCGGCGAGTCTAGGTCTGAACAGAACACGCATTCAGCAGTATCACGTCTTCCGATTCGATGTAGATACTCTCCAAAGGCGCCATGTCCCGTAAAAGCTTGCGTCAAATGATAATTCATTTCACCAAAACTTCTTCTACACCAGGCATCTAAATCTTGGATCAGATGCTTGGTCCACCGAGCCTTACCGTCTTCCCTCCACCTTTCGGACCATCGATGCATAAGCTTGGCTCGATTATTATTTATTGTAGACCTAAGAGCACTAGAATATACAAAATTATTGATCCCAGATCTCTTTGTTTTGTCTCTAGATAATCGTTACTAAATATCTACGTGTATAACAGTTATCTTGAAGAAAATTAAAAAGAAGGAATTGAAATCCTAATTTTTTTATTAAAAGAGCATTTATATTCAATTTGTACGTGTTTGTTATATAACTCGACATATTACTACAATGACGCGCTTTTATTCTGCAGCCAATGCGATGCTTCAACTGCCAGCACTTTGGACACACTGCGGCTAGGTGCGAGGGACAGGAGATATGCGTGCGTGGACTTAAAAAGCATGAGAGCGAGCCATGCAAAGACCCTCCGACGTGCATTAATTGCAAAGGGCATCATAATTTCCGTTCTAGAAACTGTCCCGTCTATAAGACTGAAACTGCTATACAGGAGATAAAAACGCTTCAAAAGATGAAACGTTTGAAGAGAAAAGTTGTCAGTAGCAGAACACCTCTACCAGCAACTACTTATGCGAAGATAGCTGCTATCCCTCCGGTGCCTAGAGTAGATGTCGAACAATTGCTTGTAGATCTTGCTCCTAGCCTCACCACGTTGATAGGAAATATTATTGACAATAAGTTTAAACCTCAACCGAGGCAACAGAAAGAAAAAAAAGAGAGCAAATATCACATCCTGTGGTAGATAACGCTGGCACGATAACTGAAACCACCAAACAGGAAATATCACAAAAACCCGCTACTGCAAAACACACTAGCGGTGATGTGCGTAGAGGCAAAGAAGCGTCAAAAAAACCAAATACGTCGCTCCGACGGTTGACCATACAGAGAAGGACAGTGTGGCGACAACACACAAAGAGACTGAGTGTAGTGGTCCAATGGAGATGGAAGAGAGAGATGAGAAATTCTCAGACGTAGATGCTGCAATACTCGCACCTACAGAGTCTTCAAAAACACAAAGAACTTATAAAGAGAGAGCGGGCACATCATCCCCCTCATATATTGATATTGAAGCCGAAGTAAGAAAGGCTATCAGTCAGTGTCTTGAAATGGCGAGAGTGCCAAGTTTACCAGTCTCGCAATCTAACGTCTCAACTGACGTTAGCAGAAGAGCATCGTTTACATCTGGGAGAGATGACGATGACATGTCTGAGGCCTCAGAAACACTTTCTTCTGAGATAGAGGCCATACGACGTATGGAGAAAAAATCCGAGAAAGCTGGCCAAAAGGAAAGCCTAGGAAGTAAAGAGAACCTAGGAAAGTAAATGAGTAAATAGAATAAACAGAGATTGTTAATACGTAATATGATAGTAAATATGAGCAAATAGAGATTGAATTAAGATAATACCACATATAAAGGAAATTCTGTGAATTAGAAGTAGTGGAAGTAATAATTCTATCTTTTCCTTTCTTTTCTCTTTCTTAGAGTGGAAGGGGCTAATGACCAAAGCAGTCGATGCCCCTAAAACTTCAAACAAAAAAAAAAAATATTTTTTTCTGTGTCGTATTATATATATCTTATTTTAATAATTACTAAAATTTACCAGTTTTTTTCTGTTACAAGTGTTTTAGGGTTACAGGTTCTATTACAAGTGTTATCAGTGTTGATCCATATAGTTTTCTGTTTGTATGTTTTTAATTTGAATGGGAGATGGTTGTATTCAGAAATTTTTCTTTTTTGTTTAATAAAAGGAGAAATTAAAAATTTAATTTGATTCTTAGTCACATTAATAAGATCTTATTGCAGAAATATAATAATATATTAAAATAATATAAAAATATTTATATTAATATTTAATATTATTAAAATAATATTTTAATAATATATAGCAGAAATATATTGATATTTAAAATACATTCAAGTTATATCACGGTAGTGTTGCAAATTTTACAAATAGATGTTTATGTCACATGCTTTTTCATAATGTGTATTCGATGATACGGGAAATTGCTCTGTATAATTTACTTAATAAGGAATGTTTGCCAACGCACTGTTTTTTAAATAAGTGTTTTAATTATATGTTATTAATTTTGTGTTTAATATTTTATTTAAGTGTTGCTAAATTCTGTGGCAATAAATAAATCATATTTACCCTTACATGGATTCCAACCCAGAATTCAAGTATTGTTATGTTTTCAGTGATTTTTAATTTTAAAAATTATAGATGTGTTAATCAGTTCACTCGTGTTTCGCAGCCTATAAAGAAAAATTTTGTTAATGTATATTCATACACAGAATTGAGTTCGCTTGTTCACCATCGCCATGGTTTTTTTCCCTCCTGCTTAAGAATCTTTTTTTAGAGTGTTTTGTTTACCTACTGTGACATTAGTTATTCTCTTTACTCATATTAATTGTAAGCTTCTAGTGATATTTTTTCTGTATGATTAGTTATAATTTTGAGTTTTTTTTTTAATATTTTAAGTTTTAACCTAGGTTTAGTTTTTCTTTTTCGTTTTTCTGTAGTTCTAGTTGGGGCCCTTAATATTCAAAAACCAATGATATTAGTGATATCAGTTTAAAGCTGTGATATTAGTTTTAAGTCTTTATGTATTTTTTTCGGTATACTATTTACTTTAGTTTATTTTATTCCGAACGATGATAAAGTCAAGACATTTTTCACCTACAAAAAAAAAAAACCATCGCCTTATTAATTATTTCTGGAAGGTTACATGTTTTGGTAAATTCAAAATATTTTTATTAAGGAAAATGAGACGAGAAGGATAATGATGTGGTTTTATCCCTAAAAATTTAAAATTATATGATATTAATTTTCATCACTTTATGAAATCATTTGGTATCTTGAAATATAAATAGTAATTTTTACACTTGCATGGAATTTTACCTTTTGACTTATTTTTTTTACTAAAAAAAAATTTAAAAGAAAAGTATATCTTCAGACCGATGAGATGAATGAATTGTAGCGTGTGTGAAAAATGCCATACCTGATCGGGATTTGAATCCGGGACCCCCGGATGAAAGGCCGAGTACCATTCGGCCACGGAGGCCGGCCTTCACCTTTTGACTTGTCGGATCTCATTGATAACATTTTTCTATATTAAATTTGTTAAAGCCGAAGTAATTTTAATGCAAGGTTTTTAAGCGTAAATAACCATTCTTTGAAGTTTATAATTTAGCGGTAAGTAAAATATTGAGTTTATTTTTCTAATTATCTGATATATTTTTATTTATATGATTTCACAAGTTTTTCATTAAATGAGTGATAAATCTTCTAAAAGAATTATTCATCCTTAAATATTTTATTATATATATTTTGAAGAAGCATGAAAAAAACTACAAGAACTAAAAAGAACTTAGAATAAAAGTTACAACTGGCGAGATTTAGGCTTTTGTTTTTATATTATGTAAAAAAAAACTGTTATTACCATTCTGCTTTAAATAAATAAAAAATATTGTAATATTTTGATCAGATTAAATAAGTCACATCAGTGTGATATAGTTACAGAATGATATCAATTTATTTATCTTATTATGCCAACAAGATTATTTCAGTGCTATTTCTTTATCTTTACAAAACATTATTATAATAAGTATTAGAATGTTAGCTTTTAAAATTTATTGATAACTATATACTATTCCAATCTAATCTTCATCTTCGTGTGAAGAAGAAATCCATTTTAGGTTTGGTTTTGTCTAATGTTAAGTAAATCTTCAGTTGGAGGAAGATTTTCATGTTATTCCTGACGCGCCAAGTGATACTCTTTTTTAAACTCTTAGAGATAGGAGTAGTTACATCGAACTGTGGTAGGACAAGCTATGATTATGATAAAGGTGACTACAAAGTTGGATTGTATTATTTAGTGTTAGAGAGGAGGAAAGGAATCATGATTACAATCCTCCTGATGTTGATACATCGATTTTGTTAAGAGAGTCGCTGAATTTTATTATTGTCAAGCATATACCTAGGAGAAGAGTTAGGATAGGCAAATACCCCAATTGGTTTTCTATTGATTTGCTTAAATGCCTAATATGAAATAATACTACGCAAAGGAAATTTAGAGCAGAGAAGCGGTTTTTTTTTTTCTTATGAAGAGTTCGCTTTGCTTAGTGAAGTCTTTTTTTTTTTTTTGTTTAATCTCTGGAACCATCGTTAGGTTATATCTTCAGAGGATGAGATGAATGAATTGTAGCGTGTGAGAAAAATGCCATGCCTGACCGGGATTCAAACCCGGGACCTCCGGATGAAAGGCCGAGATGCTATCACTCGCGCCACGGAGGCCGGCGAAGAGTCTTTTGAGGAGACGTATTAAACAGACCAAAGAAGATTGAGGATGAGCTGGAGTTGAAACCTCGGAATCGATGTTCAAGTATATAAATTTTTTTATGAAGGAATGTGGTTAAATCTATCTTATTTAGACCCAGGAAGAGGTTATTATGACGGAAGCATCAGAACTGCATAAGCCCTCTGTAAGCTATTTTCAAGCTGTTTTTCAGTCTTCAATAAACAATGGGCAAAATATTATCGAAGACTATAGCTATATCACGAATGTGGTTGACGCTTCAGTTGTAAAAGTGAACTATGTTCTGAAAGCCATCCTTGAACCCGTATGGTGGCTGGAATTGATGGCATTCTGCCTTATATTATTACGGGTATGGCTGAATTGATTGCTCCGGTCTTAAGGAGATTTACAGTTTTAGCTTAAAAACTGCTACGTACACTGTAAGTTAAAAAAACGGACTGTGTATCGCCGACTTCCAAAAAGGAAAACCGTCAGCAAATTGGCAGTTGTAGTATCTGTAATAAATTTGGTGGCAAACATTTTTGAAGATAATATATTAGCATTTGTATTTCTCTTTTAACGAGTGTATTCGTTCTAATCAGCAAGATGTATTGCCAAAAGATCTATACTCGCTAACCTTGTTGATATAACCTTTTTGACAACTGAAATTGAAAATAGGAAGCTGATTGACGAGATCTACTTTGATTTTAGTAAATCGTTTGATTCAGTGCCGTATAAGTTTTTTTATGAATTAAAAAATATAACAATGCGGTTTCCGTCAAGGTAGATCGGCTAGCGATCATGTAGTTGCCTTGAAAACTGTTATTCAAACGCCTTCCTATCTCGCCAACCGCCTGGTTGGGGTATTTTTTGATATGCAAAAGACGAACGACACAGCTTGGAGGAGAAGTATTCTAAATAAATGAATGAGGTATACAAGGAAGTCTTCTTGCATATTTATGAGGGATTTTCTCAGCAGTCGATCCTTTTGAGTTCGAGTTGGAACGACGATATCCAAAAGTTTCACGAAAACGGAATATCATAGGGAAGTGTCCTAAGCGTTACATTATTTGCCGTAGCCGTAAATAGTAAAAAAACTACTTGCGAAAAGTTATGTGTAATCAATAAGTTATGTGTTCTTTATTTGTTGATGATTTCTCAATTTATGTGATATCTTTGCCGGCCTCCGTGGCGCGAGTGGTAGCGTCTCGGCCTTTCATCCCGGAGGTCATGGGTTCGAATCCCGGCAGGCATGGCATTTTTCACACACGCTACAATTCATTCATTTCATCCTCTGATGATATACCTTAACGGTGATTTCGGAGGTAAAAAAAAAAAAAATTCTAGGACTTTAGCTACCAGCAAAAGGCTGCTCTAAAATACAATAATCCGTTTAGAATCGTGGTGTAAAACGAATGTTTAAAAATGCTGAGATTCGACTTATCTGATTGATACTCAGTAAGACTTAAATACTGACTTATCTAATACTCGATAGGGAGATGGAAGAACACGGACAGGCAGGGCAGAGATTTTTTTTGTGAGCTCGATAGGCATGAGGACACTGCTTCGCAGTGGAACTCCTTGTTGTTAAGAAATTGGCGTTGGAAATGGAATGAAGTTAGATTCTAAAAAGGAATGTAAATTTCTAGAAAAATTATGACCGTGAAATACAACCGTAAAATACACGAAAGGTGATTCGTCGTGTCAATAGTATTTGTGATCTGGACGTTCATTTGACTCAAGTCGTATTTCTGCAAACATGTCGATAACTTCACTTCTTAAACTAGAGGGAACCTAAGATTTGCTACTGCTACTGCTGCAAGGTGGGATTTTCTGAGTGGCTACTTAACATGGTTAAGACCACGTTGTATTTTATCAAGCATGGTTAGAGAAATTTTGGAGTATTGTTTGGTAGTGTGAAGTGCGATATGAACTATTTGTGCTAACGGATAGAGATGGTACAAAAAGATTCCTGTTTAATTTTACAGTGGATTAGCCTTGCATTACGACTCTTATGTTGATGGTTGCAAGCATCTTCAGATTATGTTTTTGAACAAGAGAAGAGAAAATCAGGATGCTGAGTTGCTATTTAAGGCAATTAGTTACGTAGAAGTGGATTTGACTCTGCTGGATTACAGAATACGTATATTGTCATGTTGCCAGGTTGCCAGTGGACGACATAACCTTTCTTTTCCTGTTTAGCCTTTGGAGTGACCATAAGATATTACTTCAGAGGATGATATGTATGAATATAAATGAGATAAGGTCATGTACAGCCCCAGATTGACGGTTCCTGAGATATGTGGTTAATTGAAATCCAACCACCAAAGGAAAGCAGAGTAGTGGATACGGCTGAGAAAAGCAATTGTTGTTAGTAATCCGGGATATGAAAGGCGTTTGGTGGTTTTTTGGCGGTTCTTTGTGTTGTTTTCGGCTAATTTTCTTGTCTAGTGTGCTCGAATATTGTAGTAAAGATTGGTGAAATTCCATCGACGGGTTTCAGAGTTATTAACATTTTTCTGGAACTGTGTTCTTTTAGTGTAGCAGTGTTATTATTAAACTTTCTCATATAACTCTTTGTGGTGTTTGTTTTGTGTTATTGTGGGTAATAGAAGACGAAGGCGTTAAGGCCTAAATAAGGATGATATTCTAGATTGTTTTTTGATTACATGCTATTGTGCTACAATAACCTAAAAGAGTAATTTGTGAAAAAAATTTTAAGTCCCGCGAGCAGGGCGGTTCAGATAAATAACGTCATCACAAGTGGTAAACAACGAGTTAGGAAATTTCTGCCTCTTCAGTGAGTTGCCTGTTTAAATTATTCTAAGTTGTGGGAGTGATTTATAAGGGAGTTTTTCTCCAATGATTAATTCTGCTTCCGTGGACCCAATCCAGGTACAGTTTGTATTCAGCACGAGTTGGGATTTTTCCTTTCCATTCCCCTCAAAAAATATCTCCCACATATTTTGACCCTTTTTTGGACGGATACATTTTCCTTCCCTCCCCCACAACACATCTAACTCATTTTGGGTCGTGAGGGATTGGGAGGAGAAGACGTTTGAGACACTGATATAATGATGTCTCAATCGAGTTCGTTAAAAGAAGAGTGAATGGAGGCTGAGACGAAGCCAAAGTTAG
>JAAAKQ030264972.1:0-27781 GCA_010016005.3 Zanna intricata | reverse complement strand
TCATACACATCATCCTCATTCATCCTCTGAAGTAATACCTTACGGTAGTTCCGGAGGCTAAACAGATAAAGAGAGACCTACGACCAATTAAGTTTATTCCATTGCTTTTTACAATAAAATTGAATTTTGTAACTTGTAAAAATATTTTTATTTTCTTAAAGAGAAAAAATTCTAAAACAATTTTTTTAATCTTATTTTTACACTTCCGTATTTATTTCTTTCACCTTGCTTTTTTTCTTTTTATATATCTATATATTGTCTATCTTCATGACGGAGTGGGAGCGTCTCATTCTTTTATCCGAAGTCACGGGTTTGAATCCCTAGACCTTGGCATTTTTCATGCGCCACAAAATTCCATTTTCAGATCCCATAAACGAGCTTCAAGCTTAGGTGGCTATATCATTATGGAAATAATATATTTATAAATAAAATTAATTCTTAAAAATTATTATTTCATTATTCAATAAAATGAAGTTTTTTTTTAAAAATCGTTTATCCAATTTATTTTTAATTTAATTATTATTATTTTTTTTTTAAGCGAAGTTAATGAAAGTAATTGATTCTATAAATATAATTCTAAAAAGCTTATAATATTTAATCTAAATTTGTGAATATTCTTATTAGAATCCAATATATTACTTTCTGCAAAAAAAGAAATAAAATTAGGTATTTTTAAGATAATTTAACATGAAAATCTTGTTTTTCCTTTAACTTAAGAAAGGGTAAATAATATTTCAAACAGTTACAAAGTGAATAGAACTTTTTTTTTTATAAAATCTTATAAAATATTACTGGATTTGTTTTTGAAATCGATGTTTACTCGATTACATGGTACGTTTATAGTTTATTGGATACAAAAAAAGGAACCCGATAGATTTTTTCCCTTTTTTAATAGGATTACTTAGTTCTCTAAAGAAGGAAATGGTATTAAAGACTGAACATACAAACCGTTTAGAGTTTATATTCTTATAAGGGTGTAGATATATATATATATTTATATATACAGTTTGAGAATACATATTAGAGGGGAAGTAAAATGCCTGCGGAGGGGATGGAGAACGAAATGCATTTGATAATCTGTTCCTTAGTTCATAGAACAGTGTTTCTGCGTTACTAGTGGTTGACTGTTTGATGTGAGCCACAAATTGGAAAATTATAAGCAAACATAATTAAGTTTGACAACAACGGCTGCAAACTTAGCTTTGCCTCTCACTCCTTATCAAATCACCTTTCTCGAGCTCTATCCTATTCCACTCTTTGTTTTGTTCCTTCTTCTATCCTTTATTCCGTCTATTCCTTTATCCGTCTATCCTTTTTCAGTCTTTCCCTTTGTTTCTATTGCTTTTTCTAGGCTTCAATTTTCTCTTTTAAACCCTCCATTGTTTTTTTGTATCACCCTCCCGTCTAGTCATTCAATCTTTTATTTTCCTATTATAGATCTTTTATATTGTTAGCAATAGTACAAATTCAATATCAGCAATATCAGCAAAATAAGTGAATAAAACTCTGACGGTCAGTAAGTTTCTCATAAACAATATGGACGTAATGTTTTCAGTCCAACTAATACTGCACACGATATATGCAGTGTGCTATTGCTAGACCTTTCTTTTGGGTAAGCTGCCAGGATATATGGGGGAGTTATTGCGCAGATGCAGCTGTTCTTTTCTCATCTGAAGACATTAGCCCCTTTTGTGTTACACTATAGTTTTATAAATAGTGACGTGAATAACATTCAATGTTCTTAGTAAGGCTTGTAATGTGCTACTGCTTCTGTGTTGCTTCATTACCCCTACTACTTCATGCAGTCTTTTAGTAAACCTATGATATTTCTTAACATTGTGTCAATGGTGACGCAATTAGATTCGAAATATTTTTTTAACGGATGATTTACTTTTATATTTGTTTTTAATTTCTAATGTTATTTATTAAAAAATTATATATTATGTGTGTGTAATTTTTACACACATATGTTTTATATGTATGTATGTAAACGCACACATATAATGGGAGTTAAATGTTTAATATACAATTGCAATGAAAAAAAAATCACTTTCACATTTTTCTCTCAGTTATTTTACTTGGACTTGATTTATTCAATCTTGGAAATAATTTAAAGTAATCTTTCAAAAGAAAAAACTTCTTTGAAGATACAAAACTTAAATATTTACGGTAAATAATTCAAATGATCTAATTCAAATTGAGCGATTTAAATTTAATGTGTTAGATTTATGCAAGTTTAAGTGTTGCTTATAACACAACTCTCTTTTAACGCAACTCTCTTTTTTTGAATAGCATCTAGAACTATTGCAATGTATTACTTCAGAGGATGAATAAGGATGATGTATATGATTGTGAATGAGAAGTGTTGTCTTGCACAATCTCAGGTCAACCACTCCTGAGAAGTGTGGTTAGTTGAAAAACCCAGCCTAAAGAACACCGGTATTCATGATCTAGTATTCAAATCCGTATAAAAATAACTACATTTGCTAGGATTTGAACCTTAGAACTCTCGACTTTCAGCTCGAAATCAGCTGATTTCCGATATCGCGTTAGCCACTAGACCAGCCCGGTGGGCGATCTTAACGCAATAAGTTGACATTCTAATGACACAGAAAAATCATTTATTATAAAAATATATCTCTGGGAAATTTAGAGAAATTCTTAATTATACACCATCGCTTGCAATTTAAAATTTTTAAACATAATTTGAATTTACGTATCAGTCCACACCATTATTGACCCCACCAAAGAACTTGAGGTTATTTACAGATTTTATTTTTTATTTTATGTATCTTAATAGTATTAACTGCTAAGGTGCGACCTATAGACCTACTAAGCTAAGTGAGAGCTAACTGCTCTCAGCGTTTCATCCGAAGGTCCCGATTTTGCATCCCGGTCAGGCATGGAATTTTTCATAGTTTCAAAATTCTATTTCCATATTATATCCCACGTATAAGCTTCAAGTTTATGTAGTGATATCAAGCCGAAAAATCTCTTTGATATCTGAATGTTCAAACCTGATGCGTGCGGAATTGTATATTATGTAATATATAATATATATATCTAACGGGACCACCGTTAGGTATTGTTTTAGAGCATAGGATTAAATGATAATTTTTTAGCGTTTGAAAATGCCACGTCTGACCGGGATTTGAACCCGGGACCACCGAATGAAAGGCCGAGACGCTACCACTCGCGTTACGGAGGTCGAAAATTTTTTTATATTGGTTAAATAAATAAAACTAACACTTTCTATAACTCGTTTTGTTCTGATTAGTTTATAAAAATTTTAATTTTACACAAGTTAACCGAAAATTTTTTAAAACTCATTACTAACTCCAGCCAGTAAAATGTTTTTATTGTCTGGTATCAAGACCAAACATTTAGTCAGTAATTTTTATGGGATCCTCTAATGTTTGGGAAAATTTAAACTGTTAAATTTTTTAAATCCTAATAAAAGATTCGTTACTTTATATTTGTAGAAACTATTCGACGTAAAATATACTGAAAAAATAATATTTTACAATTTAATTTGTATTAATAATTATCAAAATATAAAAATGATAATAATTAAGTTATAAAAGAAAAACTATTTAGTAAAAATAACTAGTGTGTCTTGTTGACAGTAATGAATAATATCAGTTTTTATTTATTAAAAATTATTACAGTTAACAATTTTCTGTATATTTTTTTTTAAACCTGTCCTAATTTTTTAAACGTACAATTCAACTAATTAATCAGATTTAGAAAGATAACTTTTCCTTTCATGGAATTAATACTCTGCTGTCATTTCTTTTCTCGTCTCTTAAAGAGAATATAATGATGAAAGATTCCTGGTAAAAAAGTTTTTTCAACCGAAATATATTATTTATGGGAGAAATTGCAACTCTTATAAATAAGACTACATTACAACAATCATTCATTTTCATTAAAAAAAAAAAAAATTCCACTATAATCGACATAGTTTATAACATACGGTATTTATGTTAAGTACAAAACCTCTGGTGTCAAATTAATATTACGTTTTGTCACGTTGTACATGCACTTTTGATTGTATTATAGTTATTAGAATAATCTACTGAATACCATTCTTGTGGTTTTATCAAGGAGGTCGGTTTTCCTATTGAATCATATCTCAACCGACGTAGTTTAATTTTTTGTTTTTTTATAATTTTTTTTTAAATTTATCTATAAACCTCTGATAAAGTTTAGAAGTAGATGTTATACTAAGTGACATTATTGCATGGTTAATTTTTTTTTCATTATTTTTTTTTTCATTTATTTATTTATTCTTTGTAATAATATTAAAAATTATATTATAGTTTTTTTTCTGTAATTATTGCTATAGTCTTTTCTAAATTACGTCACGTACCTTGTAAACAAGTCTGTTGTTTTATTACTTCCTCATTTATTTTTTCTTCTAACAATTTAAGAAGTTTAATAAATAAAAAAAAAACCATAATTTTAGAGTTTTTGTTAATGTCGTTTCGTAGTGGTTGTTTTAAAATCCTTGACATATTGGTTGTCGTGTTGTTAATGAATTCTTGTAAATAAAAATTACATCTTAAAAATTTTTATGTAATATTAAAAAAGCTAACAACAAAATTATAATATTTTTCCTGGCATGGTTATTTATTTTTATACAGTGAAAAACTAATGATAAACATAAATAAAAATAAACAAAAAAAAAATCGGTAATTTTAAATTAAAATTGGCTTTTTTTCACACGTAATATTGCCCCCAAATTATATATATATATTTTTTTTTTTTTTTTTTGATTAGTGGTTACTTGTATGCCTTCTTTTCTTCTTTTTATTTTTTAACCACCGGAACCACCATTAGGTATATCTTCAGAGGATGAAATGAATGATTGGTAGCGTGTGTGAAATGTCTGACAGGACCTGCAGAAGAAAGGACTAGAGGCTACTACTCGCGCCATGGAGGCAGAAACTATTTTCTGTGCCTATAAAGAAAAAAAAATTGGTTAAAAATATTCTATAAATAAAATTATAGTTCTTTCGATTTTTGTAAAGAGGAGATTATTTGAAGGCAACATCTTTTTTTGTTAAAATGGTAAGACGAACACACACGCACGTACTGAGCTTAATAAAATGTGACTTTATGTTCAAATATTTTGAGAATATATACCCCAAAAAACTATCGATTTATCTTACCCCCCTAGATATAATAATTTACAACTTTCCTCATACACACTAGGGTCATGCAAAATTCCGTAAAAATGATTTTATTCAGTCAAAAGTTAATAAACTTCAAACACGATAACACTCATATAAATGCACGTACGAACTACACCCACACCTTTGGGGATTCCACACTGGGTGAATCCCTCCCACACTTTTTTTTTTGTTTCTTGGAGTCCCTTAGTCAAGAATGAAATGTAGTCTTGTATAATTTCAGGTCGACCACTCCTGAGAAGTGTTGTTAATTGAAACCCAACCACTAAAGTACACCGGTATCCACAATGTTGTATTAAAATACGTAAAAAAATAACTACCTTTACTAAGATTTGAAAGTTAGAACTTTCGACTTCGAAATCAGCTGATTTGCGATGTTGCGTTAACCACTAGATAGCCGATGGGCTAGTTCTTTAGGTCTTTTCTGAAGTTGTTTAGTCGCATCCATAATGCAAAGAATTAATTACAATATTTTTCATCCATCCACTAATGCAATACACTAAAGATGTTAGATCAGACGATCTTGGTGGCCAGAAATGTAGATCTCCACGCCCGACCCATTTCTCAGAGAAATGACGATATTAATGAATGGAAACTGTATATGAGAAATGGGAAGCCGCGCCAGCTGCGACATCGTGCGGGAAGTTTACGTTGCGTCTAACCAGTAGAGAAACATCTTCAAACAGCTGCAGCAATTCTTTTTGAAGAAAATGTAAGTATATCTCGAAATTTTAGCGGCCGGGTAATATGACCAGCCCAAATGAATGATTTTGAGGGCCGCACCATACATTGACGCTAAATTGGTGTTTAAAATTGCCTTCCACTCTTCAATGAGGATTTATTTCTTCCCATACATATTAAATTTCGTAAGTTTTTGACGCCATTTCGAGTGAATTTGGTTCGTAGGTAAATAAAATACTTGTAAAGTTGATGATTGGTATTCCAATAGTTACAGAACATCAAGCGGGCCATTTCCTGGTCTAGATGTTGTACTATACATTACACTTAATCGTGCTGTTAATGATAGGTTAAAAGTTGTTCTGTTTAAGTGTTCTCCAAACCAATGCGAAACTCCGATCCGCTTAGAAAGATTTGTCTACTGACTCCTGGATTGCACTGAACTGCATCGATAATAATTTCATTAATTACGTCGTCTTGAACAGAACGTTCATAAATGACCCAACGAATACTAGGTAGTGAACTCAATGACAGTTAGTTCGGTATATCAGATTTGAGTTTGGTATTATTTTTCTTTTATTACGCATATTAAAATTAACTCATAAAATTTTTGAACATAATTTTCATTTTATTATTACTGTAATTTAATTTTAAGTCGCATCAATTAGTGTGGTTATTAGATTAATAATAGATGTCACTCAACAGTATATAGAGAAATTCCACAACCAACTTTGTAAAATTTATTTGGTCAGTTTTTACCGTTTTATAAAACATGACCATGAAGTTCGTATTTTATCTTGTTTCACATTTTTTTCAGGAGGTTACTTCTTGAATTAATTTATTTCTGATTTTATGGGATGCAAATTACCGTCTTAACGTTGTATTTTATAAATATTACTAACTAGAAAGGCTATTTGATACGGCCACAACATTTACATAGTTTTTTGCTTGTTTTCTTACGTTACCTATATTATTTATGTTTCTATTATATAAGTATACATTTATTAATTAAACATGCTACATTTGTACTCTATTTGAAGTTAATAAGCTATTACTTCAGAACGGATTACGTGTATAATTATTTTTAATGAAGCTAAGTATGAAAATTGATGATATTATAAAATTAAATTACAAGGAACAAAATAAAATCCATGCACAGGATATAGTATTACTGTGTAAACATTACTATATGCAGAAGCTCAAATTATCTCATCCTGATTCCATCGGATATTCCAATTGGTGCATTTCATTGCAGTAACTACCACTAGACTTAACTACGCCTACATTAAAACCACAACCGCATCTATTCTTAATGTTGATCTTATTGTTGCTATTTCAGTTAGCTCGTCGGAAAACTTTGGGAACTTTACCATTTCGCAAACAAAGTGTGTTTTAATACTCGCTAAACATTTCAAAAATATACTTCACTTTGTTCGTATTTTAAATTCATTTCACTTGAGTTTTTTTTTACAGCTAGGCTACTTGTACTGTTGCCAAGTTCCTTTTTAGCTTTATGTTTTCTTATTCTTTATTTCTTTTTTTTTGTTTTGTTTTTTAATGTGTATTAATTTTAGGGAAATTACTTAAAAAGAACGGAATAATGTTTGTTTGATCTCTTTGCTTTAATATTTTCTTTAAAGAGTAGGTTATAAGCTACATAATTGGTACTGTATTACAGTATGCTTTCATCTAAAAGCCGTATAAAATTTCTAGTTATTTAATAAAAGGACTAAAAACCGCATTAAAGCTATATGTATATTTATATACACAAGTATATATATATATATATATATATATTTTTATTTATTTTTCGATATGTTTAGTACGAAATAAATTAATTTAAATATCAATTTAATAATTTATTTGTTATTATTTGTTTATTAATTGTAATTTGCATTTTTTTTTTTGCAAATATCATCTGATTCTTTACAAAATATTGTTAACAGCTAATTCTTATTTGTGTTTTGTTTTTATCTTCGTTAAAAATTATCCGATTATTCTTTCTTTTAACGAACCAGTTATAGCCGAATTTTTGACTCATCATTTTGACACTTAAGTTGTAGATACACTTATTCCAATATAGTACAATTGTTCTCTTTTATCTGTTTAGCCTCCGGAACTACCGTTAAGGTATTAGTTCAGTGAATGAATGAGGATGATGTATATGAAGGTGAATAAAGTGTAGTCTTGTACAATCTCAGGTCGACCACTCCTGAGAAGTGTGATTAATTAAAACCCAACCACCAAAGAACACCGGTATCCACGGATCTAGTATTCAAATCCGTATAAAAATTTTTATCTTTACTAGGATTTTAACGTTAGAATTCTCGACTTCGAGTACAATTGTTAATATGACAAAATATTACGAGTGATATGCTTATCACAGCAATTCTATCACTTATGGAACAGTTAAACTTTGTATATTATTCCAGAGTTATTTTGTAGTAAAAATTATGTAAAATATATTTTAATGAAAATCTTTCTAAGATTTTTCAATTAAATATCAATTTATAATGGCTGCTAAAGTTGGAAGAACTGTGTATTTGAATCACGGTATGAATTTATTTTTTTTTTAAAAGTAAGATATGGCAATGAAAAAAAGGGTAAACATTTATTTTTTAAACAAAAGTATCTTGTTTCACTCGAAATGAAATTTATTGTATTGATTTTTCCTACAATATTACTTAAAATAATATTCGCTCTTGAGTTTTTAAATTTCCTTTAAATAATGCTAAAAAGGATAAATATTTAAATTATTTTACCATATGTTATGTTTTTTCTCTAAAATAATATTTAAAATATTATCTCAGATTTATCGAACAGTTTCGGTTTAACGGAAGTTTTATTTATTACATAAATAATTAAAATAGTAAGGAAAAATATTTTATGTTATTTCGGTATATGAAATTTTACTATGTTTTACAAATCATATGAAACGGATTGTAATTAAAAATAGTATCTTCGTTATAGGCAATTACTTAAATTTAAATATATTAAGTATTATCGTACTTATTTATTTGAAATATCTGAATTTGATATTTGAGATTAATTTATGTTGTATAAGTCTTGTTTCACCCCTGTCAGTTTGTCAGTCTACTAACTTTCTGAAAATCGTTAATGATGCTCTTTTATAGTTGCATATACCTTTGCAGAGATTTTATCTTTCATTACATACTACTGTAATAGTGTTTTTACTTAACCGTTTAATTAAAAATTTTTCAGTATATTTATTTCATTTATTAC
Organism: Zanna intricata; assembly: GCA_010016005.3. Classification (NCBI taxonomy): domain Eukaryota; kingdom Metazoa; phylum Arthropoda; class Insecta; order Hemiptera; family Fulgoridae; genus Zanna; species Zanna intricata. The sequence goes on along the minus strand of JAAAKQ030264972.1, from coordinate 18,665 downwards.
GCCATTTATTACTATTACATTGATTATTTTTTTATATTTATTATAACATATTTATGATAAAATTATTATTATTATTATTATTATATTTTATACTTAGGTATAACTAATCTCATATATAATTATCATAATATAAATATTTTTAATACTTTTCTTTATTTCTTAACGTTTTCTTTAACCTTTGAACTAAGAGTTTATTATCCTCATTACAATATATTCTTCATTCAAAAGATGTCTTTAAGATAATTACAAATATTATTCATTTCCAATACACGTAATTAAATTTCGTGTCTTGTTTATAATATTCTATCCTTATAACAAACCCCTAATTAAGATATTACAAAAATTCAAAAGATCTAAATTATTATTTTTTAAAATCCATGACGCTATAACTTCTACGAGTATGTTTTATTTTACGTACAATTTCACATTCGTTATTGCCAAAAATATAAACAGTTATTTAGTTAATTACATATAATCATTTAAAGTATATATAAAATTTGTAGTATTATGGATTATTTTTACTCGTAATATAAAAATATGTAAATTAAAGTATTCGGGAAAGAAAGAAGAATAAGAGAAAAAGAAATTACCTTATTTCTTTAGTAAGAAATATCTTCCTTTTTTTTATATTGATATTAATTTGATAAACTAAAATTTTGCTATCACCCCGTCATGGTGGTTGGAGTAGTAATATTATTTCTGGCTTTCACTTGTAGGTCCTGGATTCGAATCCCAGTCAGGTTTTTGATATTTTTTACATGTTACAAAATTTCATTAGTTGGTTGTCTATTGGGGGTGGTTAGCCTGTAATTACTTAAAAAAGAAGATAAATAAATAATTATAATGTTAATTTTATGAATTTATATATTTCCAAATTTTGGTTAATAAAAAAATAAAATTTAGTTTGTAATGAAAAATAAAATAAAAGTTTGAAATTAAAAGAAAGACAGTAGTAAGAGTCAAGATAGTAATTTTATTGAGAAAAAAAAATCTTATAGTACGAAACAAAGATATGTAAAAGAGTATTTTAAAAAAAAATGTATATAAAACTTAGGTTTTAGATATGTCATGAATCAAATTTTTTGTTTGAAAATAGTTTTAAAAAATTCTTGATTCTTTTTAGTTATCAGACATTTATAAATGATGTTATTCTCCATTCATGTTTTTATGCTTATCTTTTAACCTCAACATAATGTTGTTACATCCTACATTCTTGCTTATCTGGTTAATACATATCAGTAAAAACCTAGACGTCTTAATATAATGCCAATCAACCTAGTTTGTCTTTTTACAATATTCTGTTGTGAATTTCTCCTGGTTCTTATTCGTTTAACACCTCATCGTTTAGCACTTTATCAACCCACGTAGTTTTCAATTCTCTTTATAACACCACACTTCAAAGGGTTCTGTTCATTTCCTTTCTGCTCTTTCTGTTTTACATGTTTCGCTATATTCTTCATAAATACTTTAAATAATATACTTTTTTCCTAGATCCATGTTTAGTTTTTTTTTTTTTTTTTTCATGAAAACTCTCATAGTTTGTGCCAGTCAGGTTTCCAGTTCCTCCAATTATGTATATAATTTTACTGCATAAATGAAATTTTTCCATATTTATTGAAGAATAATCTAATATATTAGTATTTAATTCTCTTTCATTCTTCTTTGAGTCGTGCTTTATTACCTTCTGAGTTGCTTTCATTTATTTTTGAATTGAATTACGTTCTTAGAAATAAAAATCCTTGACATTCTTATTTTTTTTATTTATTTATTTTTGCTTAAAGAAAGTGTCATTAAAGAATATTAAATTTTATTATTTTTCCCTGTCAATAGCTACTTAACAGAAAAAAAAACACAAAAAACAAAAAAGACAATAACAATATATTTTGGGGTTTTTTGAGGCAGAGGCTATAGTGAACAATTAAAATTAGCCTTCTGGAATAAATATATTTTTATAAAAATTATATATCAAGTTAAAATAGGATTTAATAATACATATATCTTATATATCCCTTTTATTATGCTACTAGCATAATGAAAGCTGTAAGATCTAAAATAAAAATATTTTTTTAAAAAGTTAGTCAACATTTATTGAAATATGGGCCCTGAGCCGGCCTCCGTGGCGCTACCATCTCATCCGGAGGTCCCAGGTTCGAATCCCGGTTAGGCATGGTATTTTCACACGCTACAAATCATTCACTTCATCTTCTGAAGCAATACCTAATGATAGTCCCAAACTACCTAGGGTCCAACATATGGGACCTACCATCTTTACTCTTTTAAAATCTTATTTTACTTAATAATAACATAATAACCCCACATACCACAATAAGTTGAGAGAATCGTTTGTAAATATGTTAAGTGTAGTCTTATAGTTCGACCATTCCTGAGACGTGTAGTTAATTGAACCCCAGCCACTAGATTACACCGGTATACACTGTCTAGTATTCAAATCCGTTTAAAACTTTTACTAGGATTCGAACATCAGAACCTTCGACTTCGAAAATCAGCTGTTAAACAACTGATTTGCTTCTACGAGTTAACCACTACACCAGCCCGGTTAAATTTATTACTTAATTTAAAATCTTAATATTATAACTTTAAATAAATAAAAGTACATACGAAAAACCGTACAGTTACGAATTTCTACGGTACATTTATTTGGTAAGGAAATAGTTCGTTTAATCTTTTTTTAACATGTTTAACGTTTTAGTAATATATTTTTTTGAATGTTATACCCTGTATTGTCTGTACGGTGTTATGAACAAGAATGTAATAATTTACAACTGTTTTAGTATTTTTTTTTTTTTTTTGGTTTTTTTGAAGATGTAATTATTATAATTACTTCTTCAGTTATTTAGGTGTTGTGCATTATTATATCTTTATTATTTGTTTACGCATAATTATTGTACAATATATATGTTGACATTTTGTTTTTTTCCCCGGTAATTATGGCTGTATGTCATAATTTTATATGACATCTTTTTTTCGTTGAAAAACAAAAGTAGATTATATAATTAGCTTAATTTAGAAAATTGTTTCGTTAGCAAAAGTAATTTAACATGTAAATTTTTTTTTTGTAAATATTTACAAAATGTTTTTGTTAACTTAATTTTTTTTTTAAAGTTATTTACGCATTTGATTTTTTTTTACTGTGATTACAATCCTATACTCTAAAAACAAATTAACAATTTATGTTTCGTTAACGTTGTGTAAATTTTCTCTTTTTTTTTTACTTCTATTTAGTTTACATTAAAGAAAGAGTATATTTAAAAAAAAATTATTGTTGCTAAGAATGTTTTATGTAGGAATTTTAAAATGTGGTTAATCATGACTAGTGTCATTTGTATTTAATGCATCAATTATAATTTTTATTATCTTGTCCGTATTTAAATTCCTATATTTCCTTATTTTTTAGCATACTAACATTTTTTTTTTTTTTTTATGCTTTTATAACTGATAATATATATATATATATATATATGTTTTAACTGACTAAATAGATTATATTTTAACCGAGTAAGTTTTAATATAACTACCCATAGTCACATATTTTGTGACTATTATATCAGTTGTACAATAACATTGTATAACTGCAAACATATATTAATTCTGCGAAGATTTTCATAACAATTTACATCATTCCAACACTATTTACATTTAATTAATATCATATTTATGTTACTTGTAAAAACTGCTAATATTAGTTGCTTCAGCAATCATATGACATCATCGGTTAGGGCTGTTATGATTTCCACGTAAAATACACTTACACATTTTGCAAATATATTAGCATTAGCAAACTGTAGTGCCGTCTTAATATATATATATATATATATATATATATATATATATTGTCACGAATTTTTTTTTGGACTTTGATAACCTAATTTACTCGTGAAAGTAATAGAAAAATTTCTTACAAAGATATATCCTAAAATGCTAGTTTTTGAGAAATCTTGAGTGAAACCCAATAAATTATGTAAAGAAAACCTGTGTTTTTACGACACTAAGAGGATTAAAAAAGGGTTTTTTGACATACACTAACTTTTTTAAATAGGTAAAACACATAAAACTTTTAAACAAAACTTGTAGAAAATTTAATTCTGGACAAAATAGTGTAAGGTAAGTTGAATAAAAGAAAGAAAATTTAAAAAATTCCAATTTTATTTAAAAACAGTACATTATTATATTTGTCAGAAAAGTGTTTATTTAATATAAACAAAAACCAAATTATATTTGGGTGATGTGAAAATTTTGTAAAAAACAAATTGTATTTTTATAAATTTCCGTTAAAAGATTAAAAAAAAGACAACAATTAAAATAGATATTACTTAGTTAATAATTTTTTTATTAGTGACAGAAATGCAATAAATTATTTGAAAAAAAATATTGTTTCAAATTTTCCAGGAAAATAACAACAGCTGATCAACAATGCACAGTACTATGTTAGTGTTTAGATAATTTTTGTAAGTTCATAAGTAAATCGGATTCTCCGAACTGTGCTCTCGTTAGCGAAGGTTTTCTGTGAATTTTACTTTGAATGTGATAGGTTTGCCATTCCTGTAATGACGTGCTTAATTTAAATAGAAGAATAGATATGGTACACATTTTTGGTGCGTTAAATGGTAATATTATAGCTGCTGCAGTAGAATTTGAAATAATTTTTTCGAACCGAGGATTACAGATCCCAAAACAATTAGTGCGACTTTTCGTTATCTTTCGTGACTGTTAGGTAAACAGGTTCACTACGTATTATTCGTACGAGCTACGAACTATCTGTCCAGCAATATGACACTGTTAGTGATGAAATTATCATCAATACCGTTCAGCGCAGTTCAGGTGTCAGTATACGACGTCTTTCTAAACGGATCAGTGTTACGCATTCGATGATTTGGAGAAACACTTAAACAAAACAAGTATTATTCTTATCATAAATAGCTACTTCAACATCTACACCCAGGAGACGTTCCGCTTTGTTTGGAGTTTTGCAACTGACGGAATACAAATCGACAACAGTACAAATATGACAAATATGTTTTGTTTACTGAAGAAGGAAGTTTCTCTCGAAAGGCCGTCAACAACTTATCAAATGAGCATACATGGGCAGAACTATCCTCATGAAACTGTGAAGGGAATTTTCAATATCGATTTAGTATCAATGTAATATCTGGACGTTTAAATACTGATGTCTACTTTCTTCAAAAAGAATTAAGCACGCATCTGCTTAAGGATGTTCCTCTAGGAAGTGTATCTTCCACACGATGACGTTCAATACCACTTCTCTTAAATCTGTTTCCACTCACTTAAGTCATAATTTTCCTGAAAAATGGATTGGTTGTACAGGTCTACATTTCTACCACCAAGATCACCTGATCTAACTTCTTTAAATTTGAGTTTGGATGGATGAAAGATATATAAAACAGAAGAAAGTACATTCTCGTGACGGATTAATTTTCCGTATTATGGATGTGGATGAGCTTAAGGACAATGCTGGAAAACTAAAAAGAGAAGCAGAAGCTTGCCAAGAAATGAATGATAATAGCGGGCTCATTTTCGTATATTGCACTTGTTCAACTATTTCATGTAATCGTAACAGCTAGTTTGTATAATGCACCTTGTTTCTAAATAAAATTTAGATAGAATCTTTTCTTTGTTTTATTCAACTTGTCTTACACCATTTTGCTCAAAATTAGATTCTCTACATGTTCTTTTTAAATCTTTTATTTGTTTATTAACCACTTACCAAAGATGTTATACATCATACATAAAAAACTGGGTTTGTTATCCCTATTTGTTGAATTTTATCCCTGATTTCTTAAAAACTACTGCAGATACGATTTTGGATTTTGGAATGTAGTTTATTCAATGTTTCAGGTTAAAAACCATAAGAATTCACTAATGGTGCTATTTAAACAACGTCCTAGAAGTTTCAGTATGACCTCACTTCAGCAGCGTAGTTGAAATCCGAGCGAAATTTTTCATTAGCCGTAACTCGCAGATGAAACATTTTAGGACACTTGTTTATGTGAGCTTTTTCCATTATATTTACAATTTGAATAGGTTATGAAAGTCCCGAGATAATTTCGTGATACACTCTATGTATATATAAAATTTAAAATGATAGTTTGCATATTTTAAAACCTAACAAACCACAAAGGAATTGACAATTTTTTAAATTAACATGAAATCTCTTTGGCATGTTTCCCAACATGCTTAAATACAAAAGAAAAATACTAAACAACAGATGACCCAGTTACATTCGTATAGTGCAAATTATTATAGTTACGCCTGGAAAAGTTATATGGAGAGATACAGGAGGATTACAAAAAAATTAATGTGTTCATATTTTACGTAGTGTGCACGCATTGAGCAGTTTAATAATCTGCCTAGAATCGTCGATCTGTTAGATTGAACGTGTCATTAGGAGAATATTTGTCTAAATTTGATATTTTGTTCTGTAAATTTTATTGTCTAATATTCATTTTTGACTTCTTTATTTATTAGTCGGTAAACTAATAAATAATAAAATAACAATAAAAGATATAATAATAAAATCTAGAAACGCAGCTTGATTATTAAACTATCATCATCTTCATTAGACACACGAGAATTATTAATGATGGATATTCTGCCGATGATGATTGTTTTACCAATCGAAATGCGCTTATAATTTTTTAATTTTTTTATTAATAAACTGTATTTGTGAGTTTTCTATTTACTAATTTATTTCAAATTTATTGTAGATATTTATTAGAATTCTTTATATTAATTTTTAATTAAATTAAATGTAATCGAATAATATGCGTCTGGTTTATTTGATATACTAATATGAATCAATGTTTTTAAAAGAGGTTTAGTTTGTCAAAGAGAAATAAATTATTCATTAACTTATTTCCACTTATTCATAATCTATTCTGGCGTGATTACAGTAGTTTATTTTATCCCGTTTCTGTTTTTACTAATACGTAATTTTTTTTAAGCTTAACTTTGTTTATTTATTGTGATAGATTATCTATTCTAGCATACATCTGTTCTTATTACTTACTTATATCTAAAATATAACGCTAAAAATTTTATATAAATTCCCGAGAAATTTTGTGATTAGTTTCGCATAATTGTAATAAATAATTTAATTCATAAAAATATAATAATTTTACGGAGTAATATATAATTATAATTAAACTATTATGAACTTATTCACATTGTATAATTAGCTTAAGTAGTGGAATTACTATCTAAATTATTGGAACTCATATGACATGAAAATATTTACATGATGCTATTAGTTTTTTCTTTTTTTCATTACAAAAATTCTGTATAATAAATCTATTACCAGTTTAGTTTGTTTCGTTGGATGATTATAAAAGAAAATGAATTTTAAATTAACTTTAAATTATTATTTGTTTTTCTGAGATTGTAGTCACTATCAAAAGGTATTTAATTTTATTTGTTTAATCCGTTGTTAAATTACCTCGGATTAAACTTTTTTTATCCGAGTTTTTAGATATCACTGTTTTACAAAAAAAAAAAAAAAAAAAAAAACTTTGATTTTAACTAAAATATTATCTATAAGCAATGAATGAACAAGTAAAAGAATGATAGTCAATAATATACGGAAATAAATTGTTTACTTATTATATTTATGTTATCATAGTAATATTGAATAAATTTCAATATAAAATCTTGTCTAAATAACTATGATATTCTCTCTGATAAGTAATAATAATAATTAACGGATATTTAATAAATCAATTGATTTTTATGTAAATATAAATACATCACGAATTGATTAACATTTATGATTAATTTATTAGTTGAATTTCATGAATAAGATATTTGGAATGTCTATTTCAAGTTATGAGTAATTTTTTTAACTTGTTCTATGTGATCTTTAAACAAAAAACGATAATCAGAGTAAAGAAAATTACTTATTAAAGCAGTATAACTCGTTTTCGTCCGAGAAGACCAAAACTATCGCGAACTTAGTGAGACAAATCTTATTCCGTTAGGGGTCGAAGGCACAGTTGTCCACTCTTTTCCTGAAGTGAAGTATCTAGTGGTATCAATAGAAAAAAAGTCACCCACGTTTCTGGGGAATTTGACCGAGTTGTCTCATAAGGCCGAAAAAACAGTAGCCGCCATCGGGTATTCTCACAAATCAAAGTAAAGGGATTTGTTCCGTTGCATTGTTTTTATCAGGTGACATAACATTGCTGAACAAATGAATAGAATTCAATTTATGAATAGTCTCTTTGTTGCCCACAAATAAAATTTCTGAGTATTTTATTAGATTACTAACATTAATCGGATGATCAAACTGATTTTGTTTGTAACAAAATACCAAACGGTACTCGTTTTACGATATAAATAAAACTAAAAATGAAATTTAACCCATTATAAGTAAAAATATTCTTAAGATTACAAAAATTAATTTACTTCTTTTGATTAGCTATGTATAGATAATAGTGGATTCGTTCGATTTTCTAGCTAATGTATATAATCTGTTGAAATCAAATTAGAGATACTTATAATAAAACATTACTGATACAAACGACATTTAATTATCACTTTATTTTTTCAGAATACTCAGAGCTTGGAATAAATTAATATTGTAACATACACTAAAGATTTTTGCATCTATCCTCTTCGGTATCATTTCTATTTCCTGTTCAACAGTTTACCGTTTATTTTTTAATATACCAAATGACCGACCTGTATAAATGGGTCGAAGGTCTTTAAGAGTAAAATAATTGCTTCGAATATTATTAAATAATTTATTCAAGTTTTTCACGTAAAATTAGATTGTATTTATTTTTTTATAAATGAATAATACAAAATCCATATTTTCTTCTTTAGTTTTTATGTTTAGCTTTTTTCTATTTAGAGAAATGTTAGTAGTTTTTAGAAGAATAACATAAAAAAAGTTTCATAGTTTAATGTTGTAAAGGGATTTATACATGAGACGTTAAAACAAATAAGAAGGATGCTATAAGATTAAGAAGGGCACATTTCGAATTATCAGTACATGGTTTTCGTTTTAAGCAACGAGCGTTAGTAGCACAGATACGATGTCAAGTTTAGAGGGCAAGTAAACTGATACGACTGGATTTTCCTTGCGGATACAACATTGTTCAATGATATAATATCTTATAGAATATTAGTAAATATTATAAAATTATTTTTATTTATATATATTTCGTTTATATAAAATTCAAAATGACGTTTATTGATTTTATGTGTCCCCGTTCTTTGTTGATTTTTTTCAATTGTTTATTTTTTTTTTCTAGAAATCTATTATTGTTATTGAAATATTTTATTTACTTCTAGCACTTATTATTGGAAACAGGAATATTTTCTCTCTTAGATTATTTTGATAATATCAAAACAAATTGTACTCATAAAATTCTAAAGCAATGATTTTTTCAAGTAATTGGGAACCCTTTAAAATAATTCTACAGATAGTCCATATGGTATCCAATTTTAATTATTTAAAATAATTCTGATGTATATAAAATGTAAAAAGGGAAAACTTCTATTATTGGAACCAGATCCATCAATATTTTCTAAAGATTCTACATTAGTGTTTTACTTTACATTACTTTGCAAACTACACTACTTTTCAAACTTAGTGCATTACTTCGAAAAAAAAATTCCGTTTTATTTGTCCTCATTAAGTAAACATTATCTCTGTCGGGATCATAGAGATGAGAAAAAATTAGGTTTATAAAATTCAAGTAATTATAGAAGTATTAAATCTTAATAAAAAAAATATATAAATAAACAAACCAGTTTCGCTTTGTTATATTTAAATATTTTATCATTTTTATATTCTTTTTAAAGATTATTTATAATAAAATATTTTTTAATTTTTATGAAAATTTAACTGCCCTTATTTTTTAAATTATTGATAATATTTGTTCTAACTTCTTTTATGGAAATGAACTAGTATTGCTATCGCAAAGCTAGTTCATTTTTAAAACTTGCTTTGCTATAAGCAAATTAAAATATACAAGGACTGTACAGTTTAAAAGCGAATAAACATTTATTGAGTTAACTTACAAATTAGATTAAGGAATCATTTCATAAAAAAACACTTCAAGTTTGATACCCAATATTCGAACATTGGTTTGTTATGACTTTTATTTGTAGTGTGACATAAAACCCATCTGAAGTCAATTTCATTCCAAACTGTAGCAAAAAAGGTGTGCCAGGTGTTACTTTGCAGCTGCGGCGTTAATTTAAAGAAGTCTTCTCAACAAGATAAGTAGGAGAAACCTGATTTTTAATGAAACCCCACGAAAAAATCTGCGGAACGAGGTGGCAATGCGATTGGATCTTCACGACCGATTCACCACCTGGCAATCGAGTATCAAGAAAATGTCAAATTTCTAGACGGTAGAACGGTGTGCCACGCCTTCCTGATAGTAATGTCATTCAGCTTGGTCATTATCGTTTGTCTGACTAATTAAAAAATTTTGAATCAAGTCCAGATAAATGATACCATTTACGGTTGCCTCCTGGAAGAACAATCTTTCTCAACGAAGGTTGTTGCCAAGAGTAAATTGTATGCCTTGTAAGATTCCCTACCGTATGCTCTACGAAAATTACGTTGAACTGCATTTTTTGACTGCATATCATGAAACAAAATATACAGTTGCCACGTTCCGCACCAGTAAATTTATTCATTTTTTTAACGATACTGGTGGCCAAATTCGGTACTAATGAACTAAGCGTAAAAAACATCATATATTTTGCTATGATTTAAGATCTCAACCGAATATATAAATTATCTCAATTAGTTTTTATATGCTTTTGAAGTTCAGAAGTTTTTTTTTGAATCTCCCGGTATTTTGTGGATTAGTGGCTATGTAAGTAGCGTCTCAGTATTTCGTGCAGAGGTCCGTGTTCGAATCCCGATCTGGCATAGCATCTTTTCATACGCTACCAATTTCCACTGGGCTAATTACTGAAGCTGTTGATATCCCTCTTTCATAAAAAAAAATTGTATTTTATGTATTTATATTTCTTTTGATACAATTAATTTAAAAAAAAAAAAAAATAAATAATAAATCAAATTTATCGTTTAAAAAGTCAAGGAAAACTGTAAGGTATATTAACAATCAAAAAATCAATATCGTAATTTATTAAGAAAATGATAAAAAAAAAATTTTAACGTTTTTGTTGCGCCCTTGGTTAATTTTTTTTTTTTTTTAAATAGGTATTTATTGTTACATTTAGCTATTATCTTTGTATTAATATAATTTTTTTCTTATAAAAGTTATATAATTTTGCTTGTAAAATAAAAATCATGTTAAAAAGTAGAATCATTTATTTATTAAAAAAATCATTTAATTTGATTTATTTTGTCTTTTATATAATATTAAAAATTATATATATTACTGTCTAAATTATTAACTTATATTCGATAAATTATTTCAAAGAATATCTAAAATTAAACAGACTTTTTTAATAATATATTTTTTTTAATCCTTCTATACTGGAATACTCTGTCAAATAATTCAGTTTATAAATAGGTTTTGTATTTATTCCTTGAAAAAATTTCCATATTGAAGATATAACATTTTTATGAAGGAATTTTTATTTTAATATTTCATGCAAAGTATTTCATATTTGAAGTAGTATAAGAAACAAGCAGTATATGTCCAAACAAACAGTGATATTAGAATTGTTTTCTTTTATATTTTTGATATAATCATAAAGAAATTATTTTAAAATCTATTATGAGGATAATAATTAAATATCCTATGCGGTTTTATTTAGGTTTATACTAAATGAGAATATACAAGATATTCATAGAAAGAGAAAATAGAATTCTTTTATATGTGTTATCTTACCGTATTACTTTTATCTATCTATTTCAAAGGTTCTTCTAAAGAAAATTCGTATTGAGTCCTTTCGTTTAGATCAAAGTTACTAATTTTGAAACGTCCACAGAATAAATCAGATGCTTAACGCCTCAATACTACATTGATATATTCTATCTCACTTCTAATGTTCATTAAAACTGTTGCATAGATTTAGACTTATTTTTTTTAATTCTTAATTTCAATTAATCTTAATTTCTTATGCAATTAAACAATATACTTTTTTATATGCCTAGATTTTTTAAAATTATTTTAATATAGAATTCATTTTTATTACAAAAAAATAAAAAATAAAATAAAAATTATTTTTATTATTGTATTATTTTTATAAAATTTAAATTTATTGTTATTAATTGAAATTTAAATAAGTGTTCTAAAATACAAATTATAATTATTTTTTTATTTTTATAAAATTTAAATTTATTATTATTAGTTGAAATTTAAATAAATGTTCTTAAATATGTTGTATTCTAAACATGACACTATATATTTCGCAGAAATTTTTGTGGTTCACTATTTTACGAATATTTATTATCTTCCTTTATAAAATCAAATAACAATTTTTTTTATTTATCTGTTAATATTTACAAACGGTACCTCATTGGGGAGTAAATTTGATTGATGATAATCACGTGAAGAAAGGTTCCTGACGAAATTCCTCATTAAAGTACACAAGGGTTCAACACCCTGAATAAAAAAAAATCATGTAATAAACCTGTGTTCAGATCTGATCAAATAGATTTTCTACGTGAGAGTAGGGTTTCAAGGTGTCATTACGGCCTTTATTATACAATGGTATTTAATCATATTGCTTCAAAGTCTGTTCTGTTTCTTATTTTCCAGTGTTTACCTTTGTTTATAGATTAAAATAATTATTAATTAACTGGATATAAATTTAAAAAAAACAAACAAATAATAATAATAAAAGCAGATAATTTAAAAGTTGACTATCAGGTGTAAGACGACATTTGTAAATTTGTTCCCGATAATATAATTTGACAGACATATCTGAATATCCCGTTAAATAGTAGTAGAAGAATTACTTTTAGATTAGCCACATATATATCTCATCCTGATCAATTATTTCAGTTTTAATCGAAGATTGAAATTTTTGACATTGTATATCATATAGCTAAAACTTGCTTTTTGCTTGTTGATTTTCATTAATATGGCTAGAAAGTTAGTTGTTAATTATTTTTTATTGAATTTATTTTTTTTTTTTTTAGAGAGAATATATTTCTTACCAAATCTTCTCTAACGAATAGTTTTCGTTAATTACTAAAAAAAAAAAATATTATCAATAATAAAGTTTAGTTTAAGAATTTCCTTATTGACCAGAACTCGATTATAGTAATACCTGTTGTGCGAAATTGTATTATAATGATTCATACTATTGTGTCGTTGTTCCATCATAAAGATATTTAAAGAGTTTATGAACCACTAACGATTCTATAACTTTTATTATGGATAAGAAAAATTAACAACCGTTAATTGTTTCACTTTCCAAATTAATACCACGTATAAGATTCTTTAACTATATTTTTTGGAAGGATTGAAACGAGTCAGTCACGGCATAAACGATGCGCAATCTTTTTACAGAAAGATAATGAAAAAATATTTAATCATCAGATAAAGATAAATTATAAAGTCTTAATTTTAGTGCAGTCAATATAAATAGAATATTTGTAAAATATTTGAAGTAAAATTTCTCCTTAATTAAAAAGAAACGTATTTTTCATTAAAACCTCTTAATTTAATTTAAAAAACGAACTTACGAAAAATCCCCATACAGTGAAAATATTTTTTAAGTTTCTTTAAAAAAGAAAAATATGAACTTGAATGGCTGCCTGGAAAATTTTTGTAATGAAATTTTTGTATCTGGATCTTTTAATAAACTTCTTTTATAAGTTTGTTATGTAGAATTTAATAAGAAAGGAAAATATATATATATATGTATAAACTGTATTAACAATATAATAGCAAATAAAAATATTATAACTAAATCCAATGAGGATTATAAACTGGTGAACGGAGCCAACAAAATGTGCTAGCAACGAGTTGAGATTTGTATTGGAGTGGCTGAAAATGGGAGATGGCAGTTGCAGATGTTTTATGAGAAATGACCATCTACACTCAGTATTCCTCATCACTGTTAATGCACACACGCACAAACAGCTCATTCATTTTATCTCATGTTTTTGTCATTCGTCGCTTTTTCTATATAGTTTGTTCGTTCATTACTTATTTTTTTTAATGCACTTTTTTTATCTATTATTTTATTAAATAATTTAACAAGTAATTAATTTCCTCTTCGATGAATGATTTTTTTCTAGGTATTTTTTATAGGCAAACCCTTTTGTATATGTAATTTTTAAGGAGAAGGGTTAAACGTATAAACAATAAAAGATAGGAATAATCAAGAAAGTAAAATATATTCATATGTTATTAGAAATAATTTAAAAAAATGAGATTTGTTATAGGTTTCATAAAGAAGAATCTCTAAGCTGAATAAGAAAAAAAAATCATTTTCAATTAAAATAAGGAAAGTCATTATTGATGCAACAAGGAGTAGTTAATTTATATGTGGATAGAAATTTAAACGCTAAAATAAATTAGGAGCAAAAAATGTTTTAATACATTACAAAGAAAAATTATAATATATTTTGTAGCAAATGTTTTCATATTAAAAAGATTCATTAAAAATATGAAAAAAAAAAATCGATCAAATAGTAATACAGAAGTATAACAAAATTTAATTAATTTGAAAATAAATTTTTGTAGTGATTCTGGAACTGATCATTTTTTAAATGTAGAGTATAAGTTTTTTTTTTATTTTGATATAAAACTTCTTCATCTGTGAACATAAAAGTACTTTTTTTTTATTTAATAACATTTCTCTTGATCCATCATTTTTATCACTTTATTGATCAGAGATGACTTCGTGGAACGTACCTTCCGTCCTTAAAATTCTTTCTGATAGCGTCAGTCCCACCCCATCTCTTTTCTTTAACCGTGTCTTATTTATTATTATTATTATTAATTATTTATAATTTTACAAAGAATATTTTATTTTATATAAGTAAGTATTACAACACGTCTTTACAGTCAAACTTTTTTTTCTAAACAAAGTAATATTATTCTTATTATTAGCAAAAAATTTAAACAAGACTTTAAAAAATTGGAAATTCTCTGTATCATCGCGCTGGTAATCCAAGTTTTCAAGAACAAAGATTTTTTTTTGTCCGAGTTCTCGTGTGTCTGAGTTCTCTTATTTTTTTCGTTTCTCTTAGCCTTGTCAAAAACTTTTGCTATTCCTTTTAAAAACTCATTACCAGGGAAATTAATATATTACATTTTGGTTATAAGAAAATAAAATGGTAGAAACAACCAGATGAAATGCAGCTTTTCTAGAATTATTTTGTAACTAAATCTCTTGAGTAGGAATTGACACAATTCCTCTTTTAAATTTTGAGATAAAACTCGACAAGTCTACATTCTAATCAAATTAAACTCTGCCGGCCTCCGTGGCCGAGTGGTAGCGTCTCGGTCTTTCATCCGGAGGTCCCGGGTTCGAATCCAGATCAGGCATGGCATTTTTCACACACGCTACAATCAATTAATCTTCATCCTCTGATGTAGTACTTGATTATGGTTCCGGAGGTTAAACAAACAAAAGAAATCAAATTAAAATATTTTATTTATTAATTATTTAAGATTTTCACTTTTTTTTTCTTTTTTAACCTCCGGAACCATCGTTAAGGTATATCTTTAGAGGATGAGATCAATGAATTGTAGCGTATGTTAAAAATGCCATGCCTGACCGGGATTCGAACCCGGGTCCTCCGGATGAAAGGTCGAGACGCTATCTCTCACACCATAGAGGCCGGCTTCGCTTTTTTTACGATAGATGCAAATCAACTTTAATATATGCCATGCTTGAAATATTATTGATTTGAAATATAACTTCCATGCATCGTTAATTAATTATTTATTTAAAACACTATTATTATTTATTTTATTCATAACACAATAACGGATATTTTTTTACGAATGAATGATAACATTTTGAGCGTGTGAAAACTGCCATGCCTGACCAGGTTTCAAATCCGATTAGAATTCTTCACCACGCAGATCATCAGTGTTCATAGCAAAAAAAAAATTATATATATATATATATATATATATATACACATATACGCAGATATTATAAACCGTACTACGTAACAACGAGGTTAGGAAAAATAGATGACCATTTTACATTCAAGAGTATGCCTTTAGCTCATAAACAATTTTATTAAATGTAATTTATATTTTTAAATTTATTAAGAATTTTTAAAAAAATATTAATTTAAATAATTTACTTATACTTTCTTTTAAAGGTTTTTTAAAATTAAATATATAACTTTTAATTTATTAATTTTTAAAAGTCCTTTTATACATAAGGCATTGATTCCTTCTAAAGATTAGTAGTTTTCAGACAAGTTTACAGGTAGATGCTTCCTATCAGATCTTATAAATGAGGATGGCATTACGGTTCTTGCATTCTTAATATGAACATGTCTGACCTACATCTGCAAAATTAAAAAATTGGGGGAAAAGGAACTGAATATAATGAAAAAGGATGAATAATAAAGGACAATCTTCACATATATAATAATAAAAGGACATTCTTCCACATGGAGGAATCGAAACAAACATTGAAGATAATTTGTTTTTTCCTTTCGCCGAAAGGAACCTTCCGAGTATTGGGCGCCTTTCATGAACACAATCCTCAGGAGACTGTAATATTTTCTGTAAGTTAATGGTATAACGAAAAATAAAGTTCTAAAGTATCTTTTGGTTTTTATAAATGTAAATTACTGTAAAACTGAACTGATAGTTGTTTATGTACATGATATTAAAAATATGTTGGTTTTTTTAATTTTATTGGATCAGTAAAAAAAAGTGTTGAATTTTTTTCAGATATTAAAACTGTCATTAAATTTTTGTACTGTTTATTCAAAAATACTTTAATGGACTATTTATTACATTTAACATAAAATAATTTAGAATACGTTGTTAATTGTAATAGTAATTCGATTGGAAATGGAATTTATACCATAAAGTATTAAAATTTGTATAAAAGTTTATTCTTTTTCATAAAAAAAAAACTACGTATTGTATTGATCCATCAGCCTAATGATTTTGTTGAATATTCGAGGTTATTACCATTAAAGTAATGTATGGCTGATCATAAACATGGTTTGCGGTTTGTTAATTTATTTGTTGAAGAAATAACAAATTTATTTATTTTCATGTTTGTATGTCTATTCAATGTATAAATATAATGCGCTTTGTATAAAAAAGCTTAAACGTATCGTGCTGATTGATGATAGGGTGAGAGGTTATATTAATTTGTATCGTACACGTGCCTCTAAAACCCAGATGGTTATAGCAAAAGGGTTTATTTTTGGAGGGTGTTTATGTTTTGTACTTTTATATTACTGAAAAAAAAATCATTCCGATAAAATTTAATACATTATTTTTTTTTATTTTTTGCTAATACTCTTTTAAAGAAATAGAAATTTTATGGAACTTTATTAACTTTTTAAATTAAAGAAAAAAGTGGATTACAGAATGCCATCAGAATGTACGTGAACTAGAAATGAGAGTTATAGCACGGTGAGGTAGATATCAGCATAATATTTTAATAAAAACAAACTAATCTTCTTTGTTAGCAGTAAACGAATAGCACATACAAAAGTTTTAAACAGCATGATGTTTTAATTTTAGTAAGACAAGAAAGAAAAATAAAATGAAAAATTCATTTGTTTGACGATTGGTATTAACTTGTATCAATCAGTAGAATCAACTTAGAATATTCAGCAGATTCGCAGATGGATCCACTCTTTCGAGTTTAACTTAAAAACAATTAAATTTGAAGAACTAATTGAGAGAAAAAGAGTAGAGAATTCATCTGGTAATGTGGTTGGTAAAGGTTTTAAGTTGATTTTTTGATTGCTTCAAAGTAGTGGTAACCCTCAATCAGATAATAAAAGTAAAGTAAAATGTGAAATATTTGCCATACCGTGACTTTTACTTTCCCGTCTAGTGCTATAGCAGAGCTATATTATAGAAGAGGAAGTATTGTAATCAGCACAATTTGGGCATATGCGGTTTTCACCGGATCTTGACGGTTTGACACCTTTTGAAAAACCGGATGAAAATTTTCTGGATGTTTGTATGTACGCGCGCGCGCGCGCGTGTGTGTGTGTTCGGTGTTGCACTCTAAATCAACTTACAGCTACAAAACTACTGGATCGACTTTGACCCAGTTTGGTCACATATATTTCTGTATATGGAATATTGATGCCATTAAATGTTCAACTTAAAAGATCAAGAGAGCTCTAGCTGTAGATCAAGGTCACTTTCTGTATCCTGAAATTTCGCCTAATTAAAGTCTTATTTTTCTTACGCACATTTGTTAGCAATTAAAAAATAATATTTAAAGAAAAGGTTTTTTCAAAATCGCATCACCACTCTAAAATCTAGTCGCTGAGTGGTATGCTGCATCAATAGTGCTCCCTGTCATCGGAAGGAGCTATAGTATAGCACTGACGTATTTTATATCAAGATAAGTGTAAGCCGTGTTAACCCACCGGGTTGGTCTAGTGGTTAACGCGACATCGCAAATCAGCTGATTTCGAAGTCCAGAGTTCTAATAAAGTTCTAGTAAAGATAAAAATTTTTATACGGATTTGAATACTAGATCGTGGATACCGGTGTTCTTTGGTGGTTGGG
>JAAAKQ030264950.1:0-10705 GCA_010016005.3 Zanna intricata | reverse complement strand
GCCGAGTACCATAAAAGTCATCCATTTCACTAACACGTTAAAAGTAATAAAACTCAAAAAAATTAAAAACGAAACACTTAAACATGAAACACAATAAACTGTACTTAGACGTAAACACCACGAGTTTAAAATATTGACTAATTATCGATTGCTCATATCAGCCGGAAGAAGGAGGGATAATTAGTCTGGGGGATGACGTGCTAGTACGTCATTCGCACGTGCCATTTTATATATCTGACTCACTTGTGCGTCATCAGCAGTGAATGTGTTAATACTATTGTTTGTATTGTATACTATTTGTTGTATTCTATAGGGTTTTTTAATATAAGATATGTTTAATATTATTGTTTGTTTAATCTGCTACTAATACCTTACACTTCAAATGTGGAGGATGTGATTATAACAATTATACTTATGTTTTGTATTGTGGTGTGGATATTTATGGTATTGCGGTTAAGTGAATTTTAACAGTTTTTAATAAATATAAAACATCTACAATTTTTTCTATTAATCATGCTGAATTTTTTACTTATAATAATTTTAATTATGCTTAGCTATGATTTTTTAAAATGAGTGTGCTTTTTATAATTATTTAGTAAGGTAAACAATGCGATGTAATGTGGTATTTTTTGTTTACCATTTAAAAAGTTTAAGGTTATGATATGTTTCAATATATTGTAAAAAAAAATGCATCGATCTTTTTTTATGTCATAAACATAAGTGTGGTCATTTAGAGAGCGGAATTTTTATATTGCTTGTTAAATTTACATCTTTTTTTGACTAAAAATGTTTCTGTATTTGAAAAATATGAGAGATGGTTCAATAATGAAAGAGGTAGATAGCAACTGCAGTGAAACTAACTTTTAGTAGAATAGGCTGAAAATGTCTGATGTTCAAGTTGAACCCCTGACATAGAAAATTTCAGCTGTTCGATAAGAATTTACATTATTATAACTTTCTTTGTTTATTTAAAACAAAAGTTCCACTAAAATGTTTACGTGGAAGAATAGCGTCTCCAAAAGTGTAAAACCACTGAAAATCACTCGTGATTGTTAAAACAGTTTGATAAAAACTGGTTTAACTACGCAAATTTTTATAAGTGGATTGGACAGTTTAAATCGGGAAGAACAAGTTTAATTATTTTTACTGAAGTAAAAGACCGTTGAAATTTTAACTGATGCTTTGTAAAATCTCATTAATTATCTTATTTATGTAAAAATTTGGGGAAATTGCTGAAAATTGAAGTGTGAGTATTGTTATTTTCCATCCTGTTTTCCATGATAAGGAGAATCACTGCAAAACAGATTCAAGGTAGGTTTCAAGATGATAGACTCAAATCTACAAAGATATCCGAATTCAAATTTGAACAGAGCATAGACATATGGTTTTTAGGTTCTGCTAAAAAATGTTGCTTTTTAAATCACTTAATATCTTATGATGAAAGTTAAATTAATCATTTTGAACCAGAATCCAAATGTCAGAGTATGGAATCAAAACATTTGAGTTTGCTTGGCAGAAATTCAAAACTTCTGTGTTGCTAGTAAAGTGATGGTAATTATTGCCAGTACATTGTATTTGGCAATTACATTGTACTTTATTTTCTAGCATGTCAAAAATCAAAGTATGTGCTCGAAAGTAAAATGAAACCCGCAGTAAGGTGGAAACCTCCTAGTTCCCTCTCAAAAGGTTAATTTTTCTGCATAATAATGTCCATCCCAAAGTGCTCAAAAGACGCAGGAAAGTGTTCAAAATTTGGGTCGGGAGGTTGTCACATCCACCTGCAGTCCTGATCTTGCACTATCAGATTTTTTTTTTTGTTCTCTCAAAGAATTTTTACACGCTACAAGAGCAGATCAAGAATGCAGTACAAGGAAAGCTCAGATACCAAGGTGAACAATTGTTTACTACTGAAATAAAAAAAACTCACAGACAGACGGATTGAGTGCCTAATTACTATTAGTCACTCAATCAGGTACTTCCTTCCTATAGGCATACTATCAGGTATGTCCATTAGTTACATTGTCATCGAATAAATAACAATTTTTCTGCAGTTTTACAGTTTTCTCTTTAATTATAATGGCTTGTAGTAATGCCTCTTTGGATTTTGTTAATGTTAACTGTTCACAGTTCTATACATTATGATATTTGAAGAGTACTTTCCTCTCCCCTACTTCAGCTAGTTTTATATCACACTTTATCACCCTCTGTAATTTTCAATTAAAAATGGTAATAGAAGATTTGAAAATTGTGTTATAGGAGATTATTTCAAATTAGGTAGATTAATGGATTACAAATCGCAGATATCTTAAAATCAGATAGAAGTTTGTGGCACTATCTTATAAAAAGGTCAGGGTTAATGGGCCAAATCATAAGAAGGGTTTTACCACATCAAACTCCCAGATTTTAGTGAATTTGGTTCTAGAAAAAAATATAGAGGGAAAACCAAACCAATAACAGTTGCAATGATGTAGATAATTGAAGATATAAGATGTTAGAGGTATGGTAAGAGATTTGAACGATAGGAATGGGCAAGTGGATCAAACCAGCAAACGATTTAAAACTTAAAAAAATTGTTTTTCAGTCAGAATAAATTTATTAAATGACTTCTAACATATGATTTTAATATCTTTTTTCTATTATTTATTTTTTCTGAAAATAAAAATAAAAATTATTTATTAAAAGTGTTGACATGAAGCAGATTTTGATCGATAAAATGTAAATGTTGTATTTATTTTTATTTTAGAATTTTTTTTATTTAAGACATCCACGATCCATATGTTTCAGATAGCTGTGACGCTGTATTTGTTATATGTGCAAGTTGGAATATCTTTCATTGCTGGTTTATTATTTACAATTATTCTTATACCGATTAATAAACTTCTGGCATCATGTATTGGTAATTTTTTTGTTTTATTTCAAATTGATTTACCGGTTTTATTTTTTGTTTTATCTTGTATTAAACTTCAACTTAAAATTTGTTTGTCTTAGTACATTAAAAAATTTTAACTTGTAATATGTACTTTTATTTATTAACTACTATCAGACATTTTTTGTATTTTTAAGAGTAGCTATCTTTTAACAAAGTCATTTTATTTTCTACTTAGAAGTAATCATTTACTTTTAGTATCTTACGTAATGTAAACATTTTACACTACTATCAGTTTTTTAATGCTTTCTATTTATAATTGTTTTGTTTTTAATTTCTTTCTGAAGTTGAAATTTTTTTTTATCTCTAGACTATCTTGACATCGGGTCATTTGTGTAAGGTTGATAACCTGTAATGATGAAACGTTATTTTATTAAAATTGACCTACAGCGATAAGACTAAGACTTTGAAATAACTTACTCATATTTTAATAATACAGATTACATGTCCTTGAATTTAACTTTTTTTTAAACAATTTATTTATGAAATAAATAAAAAAATTCGAGTTCATTTATTTGCTTATAAAAACCTGAATCTCTCCTGAATCCTGAAAATCTGAATCTCTGAAACGTGTACGAGGTCTGATCAGAAAGTATTGAACTTTAGGGCAGGAAAGATTAATTTACCTGAACGTTTATAAAATTTGTTTACTCTAGATAAGTTCCAGCAGTTCTTCTTCTCTGTTACAAATATTTTTCACAGTTTGTGTTCTGAATATTCAACTCTTTGTAGAATTAGTGTTTATGATATCTCCTCTATTCTGAAATTTTATCCCTTTGAATAGTATCTAGATTCTTGGAAAGAATCTGAAGATGCACAGGTAATTTCTAAGGAGTTGGAAAGCTGCTAAACCTGTATAATGACATATTTTGCCTAGTAAAAATTTATATGAGTTGTGATTCGTAGGATGGATAATTTTTACAGTGATCAGTCGTCCCCACTTTACCAGTGTTGTGGTGGTGTTTTCATACAGCAATATTTTGTAGGTGGCGGAGAACAGTCAGGTTGTACTCTTTAAATATTTTGACTTTTAGGAGCATAATCATGATGAATTATGCCCTGGTGGTTGAAGAAAGCAGTAAACATCTTCATATGCTTACATGCAGTACAGCAATATGTACTTCATATTGTTTTGTGATTTCTGTACTTTCTTTTCTTCAAAAGAATGTGTCCATCTTTTTGTGCCTGGGTATACCGGATATTTTCCATTGAGATGACTGTGTCTTTGTCTCAAGATCACAACCGTTAACTTTGGCCTCATATTCTTCATTAACCTAGAGTTGAGGTTGTTAAATCCAGTATGTCATGTACCCCTTGTAAAAATGGGTTTCTTTATTTTTATCCAAACTGAGTTGTCTTTGAATGAATTTTACAGGACATGCAAAAATCTTCAGTCAGTGTAGATTATAATGAACCAAACAAAATTCCTTATTCCCTTCTGTCTAATTGTTACTTTATGATCTTCCATCACTAACTGCCAAACTTTGTCACTTGATTTGAAATTTATATTGACCGGAAAATATCTACTAGATAGCCTGCCAGATTATTAGTTGCTGACAGTTTTTGTTTCATTATCCTTAAAATGATTATACCACTAATTTAATATCTATAGTACCCATTGCTTCATCGTTAGAAAAAAAATGATTGCAAAATCTCTAATCTATTCATTCTGTAATTTTCATTAAAAAAACAAATATCATAAAAAAGTGTACACACCTAAATTACCATATAGATATTTGTTGTATCTTTTGATTTCATGTAATATTACCTATAATAATATTTTATTATTACTGTGGTATTATTGGATATGCAAGATTGCATGTTATTAAAATGTGTTTGATAATAATTGCCTTCTTAATACAGATTTAAATGAAACAAAACCAAAAAGATAGTTTTGTTACTTTAATGCAAAATTTACAGGCATAAAAGGAGATAAATTGTGTACTAAACACCTGTTTCCCTGTTGAAGGTTTTAGTAAATGAAGTGTTTTTTTTTTCCAGAAAAGACTTAAAAAATGATTGGGATAATTTTAATAATATAACTTTATTATTACAAAATACTATACGATATAAAAATTTATACAATACAAATTTAATTCGATATATAATTCATTTTATTTTGCAAAATTAATTAAAAATTTTATCAATATATTGCACAAGACTGGTGTAGCGGCCCTGAGTAATAGATTCCTATTACCAATTATTATGAAAGTTTTTTTTTTAACTTCCGGAACCACCATTAAGGTATATCTTCAGGGGATGAGAAGAATGAATTGTAGCGTGTGTGAAAAATGCCATGCCTGACCAGGATTCGAACCCGGGACCTCTGGATGGAAGGCTGAGACGCTACCACTCGGCCACGGAGGCTGGCATTATGAAAGTAGTAGAAAATATAATAATGGGAAGAATCCAGAAAGGGATTAAAAGGAACCCTTTTATTAAAAGCAACAGGTTCGTTTAACAATCGTTTTTTGTAATACCGCCTCCTGACACACAATGAACAAATGAACAAATAAACAAATATTTTTACACTGTGAGAAAAGTCACCAGACCAAGTTAGGAATTCTTGGGAATGAAAGCCTTGGTCAATCATTCTCATGCTTCTAGTTAGGTCCAATCTGACAGGTAAAGAAGACGGGTGTATAAATACCCTTGGGAAGACCAGCTAAAGATCAGTTCTGTGAGGTATGAGTCTGCCAGACGTTACGATGCAGTCCAATGAGGATTGTTGTACAGTTCTATGAACCAAGTCCAGCAAGACTTTACAACATCAGTCCAGTGAGGAGAGTCTGCCATGTGACTCTGCAAGATGTCAGTCAGTGAGAGTATTTTGCATGGAGGGTGGTGAAGGAGCGAATTGCCAATGTGAATTAAGTTCAATATGATTAAGGTGACGTGTATTTTCAGTAAACAAAAAATGCTGTCTGTGAGTTACTGTAAAACTATAAGTGAAAGGGATAGTGTACTAAATATCATTCATAAACTGTTATGGTAGTTTTATTTATGAACAGCAGTGAAAGAACTTTATTCTTATCTTATCTATTTGTTATTAATGCAAGACTAATGGTTAAAAGAGTTAAGACTAACAGTCATGGTATATGGGACTGAATTTGGGTTTTCATTATCTGGTTATCAACTTGTAAATAAATCCTGATGAGTATTCTAAATTCTGTTTTGTATAATCTCTGCATATTATTATGATTGACATTTATGATTATTTGTTTGTTATTAACATGTAATATTATTGTTTACTATTGCCATTAATGAATTTTTTAATGGTATAACACTGATAAATATAATTTTTGTTTCCTAACATGCGATACATGATTCTAATCTGTTTTTGATGCTGAAAATGAATATGAACTCAGAATTTTTCTATCGCCCACCATTGTTAAAAAATTTTTTAATTTTAATTAAAGGATTTTTAATTTTTCAACATATAGTTAGCATTTTAAGCTCCTTTATTGTATTTTGTTAGCTCATCTTTTATTGTTTAAACTTTTAACATAATTTATAAGCTATAAATTAAAATACTAGACTAAGAATTAAATCATATCATAGTTGCATATTTTGATCATATCTAATATTGAAGTGAGCTTTCACAGACAAGATTAATCAAGTCTGTGCAGGTCAAAACATGTAGCTGAAAACACAGCCGTGTTGTTTCTATTAAGCGCTGGATTTAGGAATGAATTAATTTTGTTCAGTCTTATTGCCGTCCTAAGTTTGTTAATAGTGCAGTGTCATAATGCCTCGAAATTGAGTAAATGACATGGATGCCTTAATTAC
The DNA here is from genome assembly GCA_010016005.3 of Zanna intricata. NCBI lineage: Eukaryota > Metazoa > Arthropoda > Insecta > Hemiptera > Fulgoridae > Zanna > Zanna intricata. The sequence continues at coordinate 3,990 of JAAAKQ030264950.1, read as the reverse complement.
AAACCATATTTACAGAAGCCATCACCTCGGCCAACATACTACTTCTTAGATTTGTTGTTTCACAACCCAGTTCAGGGGACTTTGCATTGAAGTCCCGGCATATGAACACCATGCCGTTCCATCTTCGCAAATTTGGAGTTCAGCTCTCAACCCTATTAGCAAATTCCTTTACTGGTGTGTTAGGCGAGATATAACAACTGTAGAAAACCTTGCCACCTACCTCAACTCAGGTGAATCCCAACCTTTATACAGATTTGAATACTAGATCGTGGATACTGGTGTTCTTTGGTGATTGAGTTTCAATTAATCACACTTCTTGGGAGTGGTCGACCTGAGATTGTAAAAGACTACACTTCATTCACATTCATACACATCATACTCATTCATTCTCTGAAGTAATACCTTACGGTAGTTCCGGAGGCTAAACAGATAAACAGAGGTGAATCCCAACCACTCTCCATTATCCGTAATCGCACCTTGTTTGGGAACTGTTGCAGTTGCAGTAGTGCATGAAAAGAGATATTACCTTAATTGGAAGTCATATATCTGCTTTACTTTTTTTTTAGCTGTACTTGAAAGGTTTTTAGTTTAATTCTATGATTTATTATAGTAGTTGAATGGCATAGTAATAAGCAGTAAATATTGTCTTAAAATTATTTGATTAGTGTTAAATTGTCGTTAGTTTATGTTAATTTTTTTATTGTTTATTACGTTTTTAATTTTAGGTAGTATCAGTATAAAAATGATGGAACAAAAAGATGAAAGAATTAAAATTACTTCTGAAGTTCTTCGTGGAATACGTGTTGTAAAACTTCATGTATGGGAAAATTTCTTTGTTGAGAAAATTTTAAGTGAGTTTTTTTGTATGTTAATGATTTAATTTTAGTTATTACTGTTCAATATTCAAACTAATTTGTATTCTGGTGGTTAATTAATTTTGATTTGCTACAGGTTAAAATTAAAATTTTTTTTGTCTTCAGTCATTTGACTGGTGTGATGCAGTTCTCTAAGATTCCCTATCTAGTGCCAGTTGTTTTATTTCAGTTTACCTCCTACTTCCTATATCCAAAATTAAAATAAAATATTTATTTAAAATATAATTAAAATACTTATTATTAATTATTATAATTATTTTCCCAGCTGGGAATAATTAAAATTAAAATAATAAAATAAAATAATTATTTATTGTAATTAAAATAATTATTTTATTATTTTGCGTGGAAAAAATCTGGTGGAGGACTAAGTAACTGTTAGTGGGAGATGTTAGGCACTTTGCAGTTAAAATACTGGTGTTCAAAAAAGAATATCAGGGTTTTAAAACTATTTAATATATATTTTAGCATCCAACTGATAGCAGAGTTCATCCCGTACTTTAACTGCCAGCATTTAGTGTACTGCATACATTAACTGCAAGTGTGGGGGTAATGGTTGTTACAGCCGCTTCAATCCTGACCTTCATATAAGATAAATTAGTATGTAGTGGAGGCACATACACAACATCTTTTGTGTGGTCACAATTGGAGAGCATTGCAAATAAGCTTTATCATCAGATCTATGCTGATCGATCCAGCAGCTGGGGAAAACAGGATATCCATCTGAACAAGTGACACCTGTTAGGCTTGCTTCACTGAAAAAGAATGGTTCATAAACTTTCCATCAGGATAGTACACAGAAAACATTTAATCTTGGGAAAGAGAAAGAAAAACATTGTACGAGTGTATTGAGATTTTCTGACCTCCAGATATAAATACTATGTGTGTTAATTTTGCTACTAAGATAAAATGTAGGCCACGGGTGCAACTTAAATTGCCCTTTTTGCTCTCTGATTCTAGCATTAAATTGACACCATGTACCTCAAGAGATATTATATCAATTAAAACCGTGGTATTCTTTTTGTACATCCAAATATGATAAGAATCCTATAAAAATCATAAATATATTTTCTTTTAATCGTGGTTATATAACGTCGTTATATCGTGGTTATATTAGTGTTTGTAGCCCATACCTGTATTCCACAATTCATTTCTGTTATTCTCTTTATAGATAACAATTATGAATGAAGCATAAGAATGAATTAGAGAAAAAGAATGTCATGAGAGTTTGTTATGATGAGAATTCATAACAGTTATTCCGTTCATTCTTATGTCTCTTCAGTCATCCTTCTCTTTTACCCTATTTGAAATTATCACTGCCTCGTGAATGTTTTCGGTTATTTTTTATTTTCCTCAAAGGGCAATAGTTTGATTATTGCAGTTATCGGCTTGACTTTACCTGCTACAGTATTTTGGCTATTAGTTTGATTTTATAAAATTCCTATGTAAAAATAAATTGTGGAAAGTTGAATTTCCATTTGATCCGGTCTTAATTATAAAGTGGATATTATACCGACTGTTAGATGATGCCGGCATGGTGTTATATATTGAGCCAATATTGGTGGTGGTTAATGTGCATCCATGGTAATTATCTAGATAAGCGATTAGTAATAATGGTAGAAGAGGTTGAGGAAAAGATAATCTGCTCACAGCTAGACTGCCTTCAGGATTACCAGAATTCTTTCTTGTTGTATGAGTTACAATTAATTACAGTTCTGGAACTTTGGCCTCGAAGAATGTATATTTATTAAAAACTATAAATAATTATTAAATAATAATAAGAATAATTATTAAAAATACATAGAAAGAGTGGTAATTAATACGGTTTAAAAATATATATCTTTGATTTTAGTTTAATATTTATATCTTGTTTTACTGTAGAAGTACTAATTTATTGATTATCAATTGTATAATTTTTGTTACTCTTATTAACTATTAAGGAGATTCTATATTCTCATTTATATGTATTTAAATAGTGGTATTAATACCTAATTCTGGTGTATGTAATTTGAAATTTACATTCCGATCAATTTATTGTTATATAATTTTTCCACTTTAGTAAATTTTGATGTATTATTTATTTTGTCTTTGATTTTGTTACTAGGAATACGAAAAAAAGAAATAAACTATTTGAAAGGACGAAAATACCTTGATGCTATGTGTGTTTATTTTTGGGCTACAACTCCTGTTTTAATTTCTCTTCTTACATTTCTAACATATACATTGCTTGGAAATGAACTGACCGCAGCCACTGTAAGTTTATTGAATTGAAATTATAAAGTAATATTAAAAGGAAAATAATGTTACTACATTTATCATTTACATTCTGATAATTATTTTTTGTCGGTTATTAAATGTTTCTCCTTAGGCATCAGTGTTTACGATATTAATTTCAATACAACTAGTTGTATACATCTGAAGAAATAAAAAGTACTGCCGGTTAAAGTTATTTTATTATAATGTAATAATTTTATAACTTTTCTGTTAAAAAAAAATAATTAAGTTATGCTTTTATATTTTAACCTGAATAAGCATCTAATGAAGCCTAATTATTAATGTTAAAGAAACTTTCACATTTAGATTTAGTTTTGGATATTTGGATCTACTTAAAAAGTAATTTTTTTAAAATTTTAATTTAGTTACGGTTACTTACATTTACTTGAATTTTTATTTTTCAGGTGTTCACTAGTATTGCGCTTTTCAACATGTTAATTTCTCCATTAAATGCATTTCCATGGGTTTTAAATGGGTTAACTGAAGCTTGGGTTTCCTTAAATAGAATTCAGTTGCTTTTGGAGGTATGTATCGATTTGGAAGATTGTTATACATTAAATATAAAATAGTTTGTAACTACAACTATGTAAAGTTAGTTTTTTTTTTTGTAATTGTGTATATATATTGAATATGTGTACAATGTTTGCATTGTATATTATTATATGTACGCGCGTGTGCACACACACACACACACACACACACACACACACACACATGCATGTTCACACACATACCCCCCACACCCACACCCACACCCACCCACCCACACACACACACACACACACACACACACACACACACACACAGACACACACACACACCCCTACATACACACACCTACACA
>JAAAKQ030264928.1:0-10705 GCA_010016005.3 Zanna intricata | reverse complement strand
CGCACAGCGCCCCCCCCCCGCGGGTGGCGCCACACTGAAGTGGGGAGCCGCCCCGGGGGGGGGGAAAACAAAAAAAAAAAAAAAAAAAAAAAAAAAAAAAAAAAAAAACCCTGGGTACATTTAGGCACTTCTCCCGTCTTAGTATGCGCTTTTTTATTCCAGAAATAAAGAATTATTTATGTCAGGGTTTGAACTATTATTTATTGTATTAATGACTCGTTTATTGTTGCTATACTTAGTGCCATGTAACAATCTTTTGAGAAGATTAAACAAAAATAACTTGATGGTGCAAGATTGAGACTGTGAGACTGTAAGATCGAGTTGATTCGGCTGGCAATAGTTCCCGAATCAACTTCTGAATACACTATTTTCCCGTGTCTTTTGAGCGGTATGGAGTGGGGATTATCAAACAGAAAAATTATGCCTTTAAAAGAACTAGAATACTCTCTCCTTCAGGTGGGTTTCACTTAATTTTTTAGAAGGTTCAATAGGACTTACCGTTGATTGTATGTCTTTCTTCCAAATGGTTGCAATAAATTGGGCCAATAAATTTAAAACACAGTTAGCATCACTTTAGCGGCTTACGTAAAGGTTTGAAAGTTTTTTTTGGTAGGCGAAATCGGATTTTTTCATTCTATAGTCTAACGTCTCGGAATCCGTCTCGAACCCTTTTTACACTATTTCAATTTATCAGGGATAACAGAACTAACAAATTTCAATACTCGTACTACAAACTTCAGCAATTTAAAAAATTTTATGTGTCTGTTTGCGAATAAGATTTTAATACATTCTGTAAAGCGTCAGTCAAAATATCCACGAGTGTTCCGCCACGATGAAAACTGGAGATATTTGATCTACCCGATTTAAACTTTTCAACCCACTTATAAAAATATGCACGGTGAACGCACTTTTTACTATACTGTTTTAACATCTGCAAGTGTTTTGCAGATGTGGCTGGTTTTGCAGCTTCAGGAAATACCATTTTTTTAAGATTGCAATTTTCTTACATGTATGCTTTTCATGCATATTTGAAATAATCAAAAAAGGTTATAATAATAGAAATTGTTTTTGAACATCAGAGGTATTTTTGTCAGAGGTATGAATATAAACGTCAGATAAGTTTATTTCATTTAAGTATTTTTTCTGCTCTGGCCATTTGTATTATTGAACGAGCATTATATATTCCTACGTCTAGTTGACTTTCACTGCATTATACTCATAAGGAAAAATTAAGAACTAATTTAAGGGAATATTTTCTTTACATAAATATCACAAACAAGCAATTTTCTTGATTGTCTCGAGTGATATGGCGCTGGATTGTAACAAAAGAAATAAATAAATAAAATTACCGAAGTAATAACCTATTGACAACGAATAATAATAACTGATAAGATTAAACTTTTTTGTGTTATCTATCTGTCAAAATACACACACACACACACACACGCACGCACGCACACGCACACACACACACACACACACACACACGCACACACACACACACACACACGCACGCACACACACACACACACACACACACACACAGGCTGATTCAGAAACGAAGAAACCTTAGGAGCTGAATTTACATCCAAAAATAAGAAAAAAGTTTCATATAAGTATAGGTCCGAAATTGCTTCCTTAGCGAGTTACAGTTGGCGAAAAATTTCGCCCGGATTTAAATTTCCCCGTTAAAATGAAGCCATACTGAAATTTGTAGGCCGTTAATTAAGATGTGAAATTTAGTAAATTTTATGTAAAATGAACTGAAAAATTGAATAAAATAGGTCCCAGACCTGTAACTACAGAACTTTTTACGATACCTGACGAAATACGCTAAAGTCGGTCTCGAAAATATGTTTCGTTTAGGTTTGAAGTGGATTAACTTTGTTAAATGAGTAATAAACACTTAAATGTTTTAAATAAAACTTGTTGAGAATTTAATTTTGAAAAGAATGATGTAAAATAAGCTAATAATAAAATAAATACAATAGAAAAAAAGGTTTTTATTATACAGAAAAAAACAGAACTGTAAACAAAAATTTGAAATCATCCAGAAAGTCCTTGTAATACTTAGTAACATAATATTTCGTAATAATTGGTAATATTTGAAACATTTATAATCTTTATAAGAATCATATAACTGTGGCAACACCAGTAAAATCATAAAAACGAATAATAATATTTAGAATTGATTGAAATATAAACGTAGTCTTTTTCCTCTTTCTTTACAATTTTTACTTATTATCAGTATGGAATCAAAAGGGTAAATTTGGGAATGGTGTAACTGTCCCAAGAAAAAAAACATGTTAAAATTGGTTAATATTATAAGAAAACTGTTTGGAGAGAAATTAAATTTTTAAAATAAATATAAATAAAGGAAAAGTAATAAAAGAAGAATGAGAAATTAAATATTAAGATGGTGAAAATGATTAAAGAAAAAAAAAATGTAAAGGAAGTCGAAAATTGAAATTTATATAATTGATAACTAAGAATGTCGAAAAATATGTGCTGTAAAAATATAAGAGGTAACGATTACAAAATAAAAAAAAGAAGAAAATTGAATGAAGAGTTAGCATTTAACCGGTCAAATGACTTATCATTCGTTTTTTTTAGATTTTCCTTCCTATTAAAAAAAAAAAAAAATACTAACTCTCCTAATGTTTACGTTGCACTGTGTTCAACTAGTGAACAATAAGTAACCTCCCCCACGACCCAGTGAGATGAGAATGATATGTATGTAAATTATATACATGTAAATCACATGTAGTCTTGTACATATTTAGGCCAACCATTCCTGAGACTTTTTATTTCATATTTATTAAATAAAAAAACCATCCTTGATTTTTTAATGTTAATATGAGCAAATAAATTATTTTCAAATTGGTAAAAATATAATTCAAATACTAAAAACTTTCAACTTTTGGAAATTTTATTAAGAGAACATATATACTCGTGTATATAATTATACATAATTATATATTATAATTATACATTTTATATATATTATAATATATTATAGTTTATAATTTTATATACATAGTTTTATAATCTTCGCTTTATAAAGAAATTTTCCAAAAAATATTTTAGAGATAACTTAGAGTATCTTAGAGATTTATTGTAACGAAATTAATTTAAATAATATGATAACTGGAGAAATTTGTTTAATCTAGAACATAAAATTTAAAAAAGATAGCTAGAGCAAAAGTTATAAAAACAGTACTGAAATTAAAAGATCACAATGGAATAAAACATGTAAAATTGTATAAAATGACTGACGGCAAAAGAGTAATAAAATAAACAGTTAAGTTACTTATAGTAAAATAGTAAATGGTAAACACTATATATTTAAAAAAGTTTAAATATGCACTGCTATTTTATTGTAAATCTTTATTTTATGTTTCAAATAAAAGAATTCAAATACAATTGTATAAAATATTCTTCGTTATTAAAACTTAAGTGATAGTAAGAAAAATAAATAACATTTTTATTTTGGTGGACAAAACGTTGTTTTATCAACTATTCCAACAAACAATGAATAAGCTATATGAAAAAAAAAGTTGATTATTTTCAGAAGAACTTTTAAAATAAATAATAATAGTAATACCTTATTCTTTTTTTTCTCAAACTAAACCAATGATTTTGGATTTAAGATAAAAATAGTTTATAATTTAACAATTCAAGCGTTATAATTTATTTTTACTTCGACGTACCCAATTGTAAAGAATTGTACTTCGAATGTTATACTTCTTTTAACTGTATTTATTTAAGTTATAATTAATTGTACTTCTTTAAGTTATAAGTAAAAGTATTGTAATCACAAAAAATGTCGGTTTTCAGATTTCAACGAAAATATCTATTTTGACCATTCCTAGATTCATTTTAACTAGTTTCGGCGATGTCTGTAAGTACTTACGTATCTCACATAACTAAAAAACAATTAGCTGTAGAATGTTGAAATTATGAATTCAGGACTGTTGCAACATCTAGTTGTACACCTACCTTTTAATTGCAATCTAATGAATGAAAAGTGTCTAAAGAAAAAGCCCAAAATTCCCCCCAAAAAATGGATTTTAGACTTTTTCGTGTTTGGGATTTATCTAACGACTTTTTTTGAATTTTTTTTTATAACTGCAGTAAGAAGCCTTCATTAAGACATTTTTAACGATATATCATAAGTTGTACTTATTTTAATTGGTTCCAGAGTTGTAACCAAGTAAATTTAATTAAAGGAAAATTTGGATCTTACAATGGAAGGTTAATCGGTTCAAATCAGACTTCATCTCCTTTTTCTTTTTTTTTAATAGATATCTTTTTAATTTAAATACATTGATTTACTAATAATTATTAACCCGTGATTGTAAAATAGTTTTACAATAAATAACAATTAAAAAAAAAAAATTGCAAATTTTCAGTGAAATAAAATTTTATGTACTTTTATAAATGGGTATATGTAATTTAATAGGCGTACTAGGAAGTCGTGTAGTGTTCCACATCAGACTTTTTATCCACATAAAATTTATAAGTAATATTTTTTTAGGATCATTTATATATATCTATGGTTAATTAAACATTTAAATGAAATAAAATTCTTATAATTAATTAATTAAATTATTTGAGAAACAACTTAAAAAAAACAATGCTTTTATAATACAAAAAAAAAAAAAAAAATTAATACGAATAATAAATTTATAATAAAATTTTATAGTAATCAATTTCAATCATCATGGGAAAGAAAAGTGTTGAAAAAAGAGTAGCAGAAAGTGTTTAGGAAATACTCAAGGGTGTATTCAGCTTTGTCCGAATCACAACTCCTCCTAAAAACCCTTCAATCGACAATCCCCTTTTTCTCTTAATAACCAACTTAATTTCATCATCTAACGTTAGGCCTAATGCTTTCTTAAAAACTAAAAAAATCTCTTGTAAAACATGTTTTGTTAAAAAAAAATTATTTTGTTAATTATAATAGAAAGGTTTTAAAAGACTTTCAATATTAATCAACCAGTCAATCAGTTTGATGGTTTTAGTTCACATACATTATAAGACATTATTATAATGGTTGTAACCTAATTAATAATTTTTTTTTAAAAATTGTTACTTTTTTGAGCATTTTAAAACACTAAAAACTGAAAGACGTTCAGATTATCGATATTAGAAGAAATAAAAGGTGTCGGAATTTGACTAGTATATAGAAGCTAAAGTAAATAATTTCTTTATTGGAGTAAGAAGTTTATTTTAGGGTAAAATGTAGGGTGAGTTCTACAAGATTTTACAATGTTATTTAATTACAAAAATAGAAATATTTTTCCATTTTAAATTATAATTATTTCACTTAAACTGTTTTTCTATTATTTTTATTTAAAAATAATTTATACAGCATGTATAGGCTGATTTGTAATAATGTTCTTTTTCTGTTGTATACCTGAACTTTCTTAACAAAAATAAAGATCAATCAATTACATAGAAAATAATATCCACGTATAATTTTTATTTTTTGTTTAACCTCCGGAATCACCGGTAAGGTATCTTCAAAGGATAAAATGAATGAATTGTAGCGTGTGTGAAAAATGCCATGCCCGACTGAGATTCGAACCGGGACCTCCGAATGAAAGGCCGAGACGCTACCACTCGCACCACGGAGGCCAGTTAACCCTCGCATAATTAGTAAAGTTTAACATAAGTTTATTATTTTTTTTTTTGTTACAAAATGAACTCGGTAAAATAAACAATAAAAATCAATACATAGGTTACGTAAAAATAAGAGTTATGTACATAGGTTATGTAGAAATCAATACATGGATTGTCATACACGTACTTGAATTTGCATCTGATCAACATTTTTAATGATTTTTGTAAAATATCGCATTGTAAATGTAAGAACATTTGTAATCAGTAAGTAGATAAGATTTAATTACATAACATTTTATAAGGAAGTAGATACACTTCTTAGAGTATTGTTAATTTGCGTTTGCATGCTGACCGATTGAATTGCTATGGTTGTGTTTAATTATGATCAGTTTATCTCGTATGTTCAACTGAAAAAGATGCTGTTCTTTCATTATCATAAGATGTTCATTCATATCATAATGAAGTATGGTGATGGTGTTAGTAGGAGGTTTTCGTATGGTAGTAAACGTTTATGACGAGGCAGTAAATGTACAATGGCTCACAGTGCTCTATCCGACATATGGTTCTTTTACAAACGGTACCACACCGATGACTGAAATATCACCTTTAGGAAGCTTGTACCAATTCGTTGCTTAAAAACCAGAAGATGATCGGTGTCCTTGGGATGATAATTGTACATGTTGAAAGTCAGTTTAGAAGCAGGAAAAATAATGTATGGCGTATTCATCTCGTAATAGTAGTTATTCGGCTAGATTGGTGATAAAATCTTTAGTCATCAAGTATAAAATACATGCACACGAAAAAGCACGTAATCAGAAAGTGGAACGGATATGACGTTCGGCGAAGATAGACAACAATAATACGTATAACACTCCTCAGAAGTTGCCGAATAATTATTTGTGTGGATTTATGTGAGATTTAACCGTAAATATGAAGGATTAGATGAGTTCCACAAGATATAAGTGAATTTTGCAGTTCATGCAACCGGAATACCTACACTTACACATGACAAAACTAATGACTTTGTCAAATTAAATAGCAAATTTTTAAATAAAAATGTCTTAAACACCTTTAATGAATTACAACACTAAATTGAGATATTCTGTTAAAAACCTCTACTCCACAAAGTGAAATATTTTTTTATATAAAAAACCGTAGGACGGAAAGGTCCTGATAACAGTAAGTTTCAAGTAATGCTCTGTTTTCATTCATAACCACCTCTCTAAATTGTAATTTTGTACCTTAGTTTTATTTATAATAAAAATTTTATTTCCTAGTATTTCCTTCAACAATTACTCATTATAAAAAACGATATTAGCTATTTAAAAGAGAATGATAACTTTATACAAAGAATTTTAAAAATAAACGAAAAGCCGAAAAATAGATTAAAAACCAGTCCATTACTAATTAAATAAAAAATACCTTTTCTATAGTAAATAGCAATATTAATAAAGAATCATAATTACTACCCAAACATTCAATTCTATAATTTAATTTTGAGTTAAAGAAGGCTAAATATAAGCTCTTACGAATATTACTTAGATACGAACATTATAGATAATAAATCAATTCAAAACATTTAAAATATTCTAACAGTAAAATCGTATGTTGTTTCCAAACCAACTTTCATTGTTATCAATTATTATAAATTAAATTTCTGTAATAGATAATTTTCTATTTGGAATTCCTTTTCCATCGTAAGATATTCTATATACCTTAAATTAAGTTTATTTTCTATTAATAGACTATATATTTGTAACATATACTATATTATTAGAATATAAAAATAAAAATAAAATATTATATAATTACTTAATTTATGAAAAAGTAGTTCAGTTTAAAAGTAAGTTTAATTAACAACTTATAAAGGTTGATATTTACTAAGTTATTTTAATTTATCTTATCAAACTTATTATCTTATTAAGGTCATTACAATTGAGTAATAATTTATAAGATAAAAGATTTGTATTATAATTTATATCTGATCGTAATTAAGAAATAAAATCTAAAATCTTCATAATATGTTATTTTCCCGCAATTTTATTGTTCTAATTGTAGTAATTAAAAATAAAAGTTAATTTAAACCAAGTTTTGATGATTATTAAAATTCTGTACTCCAAACTATTCAAACTATTTAGGAAAAAAATTTGTTTTATTTTGAAATGAAAGATTTCGTAAATTATTCATTTAAATTTCAGAATTTGCAAATAATATACACGACCAAAAAAAATTATACATGTAGTAAACTTGTGAAAATAGATATAAAAAAGAAATCATTCAAATGGCTGTATTCATAAAGAGTTTATTTCCATAGAATCTTCCAAATTATTTAATTTTTCAATTTATTGGAAAAAGTTATTATAAATATACAATTCATAAGCTTTATTCAGGAAAAGTAAAAATTTAAACGGATCCAAAGCACGTTTTAAAAAAAAATAATATTATTGAATTATATTTAAATTTCCACTTTTTCAAATCATATTAAATACAAAAAAAAAGATAACTCTATAAACTCTTGCTAAACTAAAACTGAATAATACGGTTATTTTTTATATTTGCTTATTTATTTTTGAAATTAATTTTTTTATATGTGTAGCCTCGAGCAAAATGATTTAAAAAAAATTTAGTTCACAAAAAAAAAATAAATAAAAGGTGAATACTTGAAAAATTAGAAAAAAACAGAGAAATGATGTTAACTTAACTCCCGATTCCCGGCTGAAAATAGTACTAGCTCACTTTTAAGTTTTCCCATTAATTTTCTTAAAGATTTTCATGGCAATAATTCTAATATCAGATTTAACGCAATAAAAACAGGTAATAATAAAGACGAAAAAACAGTAATAAGGATATTTTCATATTATGTACATGAACATAAAAACTTCCATTAAAAAATTAAAATCGGTTGATGCCGACTAGAAAACCCCAATACAAGACTATCAAAGAAACTATTTGTATACAAAAGAATAAAAAATTACTTGCATATAAAGTAAAAATCATAGAAAGACTATTTGAATAAAAAATTAAAGTTTTCGATATCAGTCCACTTAGTGTTAAGTAAGACTTGAAAAAAAAAATTAGATTAATTGTGAACTACTTTTCCTGAAAGTCGATTAAAAATTAGAATATTGTACATCCCAAAATATAAGAAATTGGTATACAAAACTGAAAAAATTAATCAACGTTATACGTAGTAAATTAATGGTTGAATGGAATTAAAATGAATAAAAAGTCCATTTTAATTACAAAATAAAAAACATACTCAGATACGCATATTGAGGGGAAAAAGCTATACAATATATAAAAAGTATAGAGGAAAAAAGTTAAATAACAGAGGAAGAAACAAACTTGTAACTGTTGACTGTTATTCCTAGGAATCATTTATTTTCAGTGAGCTTTTACGGACTTCTTGGATAAAGATTATATAACCTTTCCAACTGTTACATTACACGTATAACCATAATACATAAAAATGACACATACTGAAACAACAAGCTTATGATTTTTCAAGATGTCTTAAGAAAATTTCTGGAAAAAGTAAGACGTTAAGTTTATTCCATTTTTTCTAGAATATATTTTTATATATCCCACTGAAGTGTAGTATGATAATATGATTATACAGTAGAATGATATATAACTCTGTTTTGCCCCATTTCATAGGACATACTTGTTCATTGTTTTCATCAAAAGACTAAATGTTATGAACGGTTTACTTTCTCTCAAAGATTGCAAATCTATTTAAAATGTTAGTAATATAATATGGTATTTATACTCCTTTTGAAAAAAAAAGTTAATGAAAAATGTTCAAACAATATTTCCATTCTCTTGTCTTTAAACACGACTTCCTTATATCTCTTCCTTTCAAAATATTTATAATAACTTTTTTCTTCCTCTTTGTGACATATTTTTCTTTTTCTATGAAGCTTGGCTGAAGACTGTTTCTTCAACGTTTACACTAATCAAGATAATTTCCTCTTTTTATCATCATCAAAATTTGATTTCTTTGCTGATCAGCATTAAGAGGTAAACCCGTCAATTCAAACAGTAGTAATTCCGGAATTTTTCTAAGTTCCTGTTGGATTGAAAATGTATTTTATATATATATATATATATATGTAATCAATTACCCATTAATAAATATAATTTTATATCGAATTATTAAAAAATATAAATAAACTGGAAAGAAATCGTTTAAAACCTACGAAAGTTTTGTAGAAGATAAATTTATAACAATTTTGTTATTAATAGTCCAACTGAAATGTTTTTAACTGGTTTTGAAGTGAAAACTTTTTTTTTTGGCGCGTTATTTTCGACGATTTTGTGATAGACTTTTGCATGTGGAAAAAAAGTAGCTGACTCGTAATCAAAAATTGTCTCGAGACGCTAAGCATATATATAGAAAAGAAAGACATGCAGCGATAAGTTCTACATATATGCATATATATAGAATGAGAGGTGAGGAAAAACATCGATGTTTCGCAATACACTTCTCTTTCTTTCTCTCTCTCTCCTTCTGCATACGTACGCATATGCGTACATATGCAGAAGGAGAGACAGTATATTGATACGTTTACATCAATATACAGTAAAAAAAGACATTGATTCCACTTATCTTTCTTTCTCCCGCCCTTTTTCTCTCTTTTTCTCCCTCTCTGTACACAAGAACGCATATACGTATACATTAAGGCAGTATAGAAAGACTGTTGTAATTATCCAGAGAACGTTATTTTGAAGATATGGTTGTGTAAAGCTATACGTATTGAAGTGTCTGTCAACTTATTTATATAAAATTAATTGTAAAATAATTATTTAAATTCAGTGTAAAAACAATACAGCAAAATATTTATGAAAAAATTGTATAATATATTATAATTCGTTATATAAATGTAAATGTTTTCGAACATTTACTTAATAAAGAAAACAAATTTAGTTTATTTTAATAACTCCACTCTGCAACATTTTTTATGTTTTGATGCTTTTATGTTATTTTCAAAGTATTTTCATTTCTGAATCCAAATATGGAGTCTGATTTCACCTAACACGTATAGTTTTCATACAACCTGCCATGATATTATTACATTTT
>JAAAKQ030264862.1:0-10706 GCA_010016005.3 Zanna intricata | reverse complement strand
CCGAGATATGTAATCAGTATGAAGGTCAATAAGACGACTCCCGGTAAAGCCCCTCAGGGCTAGGAACGGGAGGGGTGTTGTGGCGACTGGAATCGTCACTTGGTGGGTGTCACGGGGTTGGGATGTACTGTTGCTTTTTAGGATTTGGTGAATATTCTCAGATAATTTAAATTTTCGACGTAAAGCCGCATAATAAATGTAATCAGTCAAAATATGACTCACAGTTAGTCGGCAGTTACATCTTGTACAGAATAGTGCATTTTCTCCAGACATAAGGTACTCGTGGTTAGCTCTCGTATGTCCTATCCGCTATCGACAAAGGACCACTTCCTCCCGACGAATTTTCCTGCATGAGGAATCCCATTGCAATACAGAATCTTTAATATACCGCAGCTTGTTATCAACTGTAGCCGTCCAGCAATCTTGCCATTTTGCATAAAGAGTGAGTTTTTTAATATAGTTTATAAAGTCGCATGTAGTAACACGGGCAGTAAAAGATGGTTGACTACACACATCCTTAGTTGTGGAATCTGCATGTTCATTTCCTGGAATCCCCCCATGTCGCTAGGGATCCAACAGAAACTAACTTGTGTGTTGCAATGGTTCAACTCAGCGATTGCGTTTAGATTTCTATGATGGCATGAGAGGATGTCTGGGGTACAAATTTTCTAGGGCTTGGAGAGCGCTGCACAGTCACTACAAATAAGAATATTTCAATAGATAGGGTTAATGATATTCAGAGCCTATTTCTTGCATATAGTTCAGCGGTAAATATACTTGTGGTACTGGGTACGCAAACATATACATTCTATTATCGACAACAAACACGCAACCAATGGTATCATCCTATTTTGATCCATCTGTGTATATTATTGTGTCAGGGTTTATATTGGAAACAATATGGTGAAAGCATTGCTGAAAAACGATAAGTGGTGTTGATTGCTTCTTGTATATGGTAAGATCATAAATAAAATTTATACCGTCGATTCTCCACGGAGGATATTAACATTGAAATGCTGGAAAAACGGAAGGTATGTCAACGTTTAAAGTATTTAGCAACCGTCTGGCATGTATACACATAGGTGCAGTATAACATGGGTGGTCTTCATATCTTTGAAAATTAGAGTTAGAAAAAACTGCTGTAAAAGCCGGGTGATTCGGTTGCCCTTTAAGATAGGACCAATAAGATGTTAGAAGTTGATCACGTCTATCCCAAAGTAACAGTCACTGCATTCAACAAGTATGCTAGTAACAGGGTTTGATCTAAAAGCACCTGTAGTAAGACGAAGAAAAGAATGGTGTACAGCATCTAACATCTCCTAAACATTATTTCGCGCAGAAGAGTAGGCAATACAGCCGTAATCTAAGTGGGAATGAACTAAGGAATAATAAAAACGCAACATACATGATCTATAGGCTCCCGAATTTGTATTGCTAAGCATAACTAGCAGTTTGGAACAAGCTTCAAGGCGAGATATTGTGTTCTGTAGTAATCTCTCTGCTGTGGCTGTTGAGAGGGACATAGTATATATAGCAAAATCATCAACAAATAACGAACATGAAACTGGTGGCTGCACACATTTAGTAACATTGTTGATGGCTATGGAAAATAAGGAAGCACTTAAGACACTTCCTTGAGGCACTCTATTCTCCAAGACGACACTACTCGATAGAGAATCTCCAACCCTAACCCGGAATGTTCAATATTGGATGAATTGAATGAATGTTTTGATATTGGAGGGACAGGTAGATGGGAAAAGTTCTGCAGGCAGGCAACGGTTGGAATATGTAAAACAAATTGTTAGGGATGTAGGATGTAGGAGGTATACCTAAATGAAACGACTGGCACTAGATAGAGAATCTTGGAGAGTTGCATCAAACCAGTCAAATGACTGAAGACAAAAGAAAAAAAAATAGGGGTATATCAGTAGGTAGGTTTAAATATCAAATAAGATTAGGATAAAGGAAAAGTACAAGGGAAAAATACTTAAGCCAGAAGCAGAAACATCTGATAGATATTTATAATAGAAATATTGTAGATAGTAACTAATTACAGTTTTTTTTTTTATCAATATAAAGTGTGTTTTATTAAATAAAATGAGATTATCATAGTACTTACTGCATTTTACAAATTTATATTAAAAAACAATACAATATATAAATATCTTATACTTTATATAATTAATTAAAATTATATACTGTACTAAGAAACAGGAATAATGATATTTTTATACAAAATAAAATTTGCAAGAATTAACAAAACAGACAAAAATAATATTATTATATGTAAGACTGAAACTCCATTATAAGAAGACTATATATAAAAATAACAACAAAGATTTTTTTAAACAAAATATATCTTTCATATTAAAATTATATTATGACAATTCAAAACCAGTATTGCTTGTTATAGCATATCTTAATTTTTCTCTTAATGTACTCTTATGTTGATAATTTGGTAACTTTAATAAATTAAAACAGGTTGAAGAAGTAGGTAACCTATGTTGCGGATCCTTTTTTCTAATTGTAAAAAATCCTCTAATTACACTTCCTAGAAACAAGAAGAATAAAAGTATTTTAAGTTTGTATAAATGGTAACAATATATTATATTTATGAACTGTAATAAATAATAATAGTTATCCATAGATGAAATACTATAAGCAGATTTGTTATTCTTATGGTAAATAATAATAAATTATATTATCACATTTTTATAAGCTAAATTATAAAGACAAATTATATAAAAAAAAAAAAAAATAGATGTGATTACAGTCCATATTAATTATTAAAATACAAACACATGACATGGTAAGGTAAATATATTAAACATAAAAACATTACCACAAAATAATTCAAAAATCAAAGGCACTATTGAAAATTATTTTAACTACCAATCTGACACACATTAAGCAGGATATAATAACACTGGTAAAAGAAAATTACTTTTTTTTATCACAAAAATTATAATGTGTACTCATTAGTATTTTTTACACTGAATTTAAAAATGTAACTGGTTTTTCTCTATAACGTAAGGTTTTTGAGTGTCAAGTGATTGGATTTTTTTAGTTTTTTTACACAATACAATAAGATACATGCTTACCTAGAAGATGGAAGTGTTAGTTTTCTTGCCATATTTTCTTTTTTTGTCGTATTCTATTTTAGAGCTATCTCTTTTAAGTTTCCAACAATAGTATGCAAGTATGTTTGGATCCCACTTTCCCTGATATTTTTTTCTGTAGTTGAAATGTCCTGATGGAACCGCTCCCCATGTTCATCGCTCACTGCTCCAAGATTGTCTGGAAATAAATCCAGGTGGCAAAAAATGGATTTTCAGTGACATATTGCACCCCATGAGTCTGTATGATGTTAAAAGATCATCTACTGTTTCTTTGTAATTTTCTTCCTAATGATTTCCTAAAAAGTTTTTGCAGACACTCTTGAATGATGTCCAAACAGATTTCTCAGCCTCATTCAATTTTTTGTCAAAGTTATTTATCTTCTATCAGTTCCCGTACGTGTGATCCTATGAATATTCCTTCTTTAATTTTAGCTTCACTGATTCTGGGGACCTTATTTTTTAAATAAGCAAATCCTGACACATTCGATCCATAGCTTTGAAAAAGTTCTTCATAAGACCAAATTTTAAGTTAAGTGGAGGCAAGTACACCTTTTTTTGGATCAATCAATGGTTTGATTTCAACATTCTTTTCTCTAGGATTAAAACATACTCTCTTCGGCCATTTCTCATTAACGTAGTGATTACATCTGTCTACTGTTTTATTCACACAGAAAGCAGCAACACTTCGTGTACCCAAGCTGTAGTCCAGTAGAAGTGCAATAACTTTTAAATCACCACAGATATGCCATTCAAATTGTTTATATAGTAACAGTTCCATGCTTTCATAAGTTTCTTTCATTTTGGCAGCATGGGCAAGTGGTATAGATGGAAATTTGTTTCCAATGTGGGGAAGTACAGCTTTCATGCTATTATTTGAAGAATCTACAAATAAATGCCATCCCTCTATTTTGTGTTTGTGACCAAGGGCTTCCATAAGACAACCAATATTATTGCAGTGAACAACTTCACTTTCAACAGAAAAACAGTTTTGAAATTCATTTTGTCTATTTCTAAATGTAGTAACTTTTGTTTTGTGACTGAGGTAATTCCAACCTTTTAATCTGGACCCAAAAAGTTCAGCTTGACTTTTAGAAAAAATCATATCTTGAACAAGGTCATTAAGAACTTCCTGATTGAGATGAGGTTCAGAAGTTGAAGCTTGAAATAAAGGATCATTAGTTAAATCATCATTACAACAGTCATCAGATTTATTTTCTGTTTCATCACTTAGTATTATACTTTCAGATACTTTAACATTTGAATGCTTATTAACAAAAATATGAATGCACACTGCCTTAAACTGGCTACTCTTATGATTAGCCATAGTTGTGACACATTTCTGAATCATCAGTCACCATGAGTCATTGCGTACAAACATAATTACTGTACTCGGTTATGACAAATCTCTATAAATATCTATTACAATTCTGTTGTACTTAAAGTCATCAACAATAATATGTAATGATAAATAGGGCATAAGTACAAAAAGAGGTGATAGAAAAATTCTGAGAACATTTTTCAGAAATCAGAAAAAAGAAAATCAGCGATAAAAGTACTTTTAGAATGTCAATTTAGTTGCTTTGTGACAAAAACTTTGTTGACCTGTGTAATCAGACTTTTTTATTATTATATTTTAATTAGTTTTATCTAATAATTCATCAAAAGAGTAATATTATTTTAATAAGAGAAAAACTTTTAATTGAATTTTAAATAAGTGGGAAGATTTCTCAAACGGTTCAGTAATTTATTCGAAATTGCAGTGGAAGCATAAAACTTTTTCTTTTAAGCTGAAAATTATTATGCTGAGTTATACAATAAAATAATTTATAAAAATAAAAAAAGACTTAAAAAAAATAGTACTAAAATGTTAAAAATAATTATATTTTCATTTTTTAACTACAGTGAAATTATTTACAACAAATAACTATTTTTGAAGTCTATGCCAGCCAATACAAATTAAACAAAGTTATGTTAAGTCAGTACCTCTACAGTTTTCCTTGCTGTAGAAGTAATTTTGAATTAAACAATTATTTTATTTTCTACTTAAATTTTTAATTTAAAATATTGATTTTATACATTATTCATGACCCATCACCATTGATTACAACTTGAAATACATGCAACTTCAATGGTGCAATATAAACTGAGTTTATCACGCTTTGTTTACTGTGTTTTCTAGAATGGAATAGAAGAGCAGTGCAGTTGTTTATTGTATACATTTAAATCAAGGAGGAAAAAATTTTCTTATTTATTCTGAAACGTTTTATATATTGTATGGAAGGAATTGATATAACTTGTGCCTTCTTATATGGTTCCAATTTCGAATAGTATGTTGTTTGTATGTGTCCATAGCAGGAAATAAGTTAATTTGGCAATGTAATAAGTATGGTAAAATAATAATACTACTATTTACTCCATTATATTCACACCATTATCACAGCGCATGCCCATATAATCTGTAATGGATACAAAAATTAAATTTAAATAATAAATATTAAAAACCAAAGTAAAAAAAAAAAATTAAAATAATTGACCTGTAATACTGACCTATAGTATCACCGATGTCATCATCATCAGCCACTTCAACACAACGTATTGAAAATGGAGGTTCAAGATGAGCAAAACCAAGTAAAGGAGGCTTTGAACAACTTGTAACAAACTGTAATAAAAAAAAATTATTAAACATTTTATTTGATAACCAGATATTTGAAAAAATTTGTGACCCATCATTTCTTTACAATAAATTTTCTGAGTTTTCCTGATGTAAATGTATTCAAGGGTAATCGAGAAACTAAAAACTGTTTGCCCATAATTTCTGTACAGGTCATTCATTCTTTCTTCCCAATTTTACATCAGTCTGTCTTTGTAACCAGTTTTCTTAGTGTTCCGAGTCGCATACCTTAATATATATTTTTGTTGATAAAATGAACCAGATGGTGTAAAATACCACTAATAGATGGGGTAATTTTGAATAATAGAGTGGTATTCGATTCTTAAATGGTGAGGAAGTGAGACCTGCTGAATTAATCAATTTAATGCAGATTTACATTAGTATGGTAATGAATATGAAAAACTGGGGTGAGAAGTGTAATACTGGACAAACGAACAGTTTGAACAATGTCTGCCTTGGTTTATTACCTCGATTAGGATTAATTATTTTAAACATTTAATTACTCTAAATATTTTGTTATTTACTGGTTCATTGAAATAAATAAAAGTCCTTATTTAGTTATTATATCAAATAAATAGATCTTATTTTTTTTTTCAACCTTTGGGACCACCGTTAGGTATTACATCAGAGGACGAGATGAATGATTTGTAGCATGAATGAAAATGCCATGCCTGACAGGGATTCGAACCTGGGACCTCTGAGTGACAGGCCAAGACACGGAGGCCAGCTGGTAATAAAACCTGCATTTTTTCTGCATTTCATCCCAAAAAGCAAGTGTCAGTCAGTCACTTGAATGGTAATCCTTATTCTTCCACAATTATGAAAATTCAAACAAAATCTTTCTAATTGAAAACTTATGGTAATTATTTTCTGGGAAGATAAGCTTCTTTTAGTGGAATTCATCTTAAAAGACATTACAGCAAATTCCTACTGGTAAGGCTATGGCAAAACATTCCAAATCAGAAACTTCATCAATGCATTATTTCCATAATTTTTGTTAAAATAAAATAAAAACAAGTTTAGTAGATAGAACCAGTACTTATTTTGGATAAATACAGTATATTAGTTAATGAGCTTCATTCAGTAAACAGAATTATTACAGTGGAAAGTGTAAAATTCAATATAATGAAAAAGCCTTTCATATCTTTTATTTATAATCTTAAAAATTTTTTTAATTTTTCTTCTTAAATGGTACGGAAAAATGATATGGTATGGAGGAAATGATATAGCCATGTAACAAGATGAGATGAAAACAAATGGAACACTATAAATATGATTTTAAAAAACAGTGATGTAAAGAAAAGTCTACACAGAGTAATGGATGAGGAGGAAAATGTGAAGAGGATTGGCGAACACTGTGTCCCAGGAATTGTGAAACAGGAAAATAATACGATCAAGTACAAATTTATAGATGTACAGTAAATATCTTACAAAATTATACTGACCTTCAAAAACAATTTGCGTTCTTCTTCAGAAAAATCTTTAAGTAATATATCCCATAACCACAATACAACTTTATGTGAGTCATGAAAACCACCATAATATTGTGTATGCCTTCTTAAATCAACCAGATCAAGAGGTACATTATCACCTGATATTAATCTCTGTAATTCAGGGGTAGAAAATAATGCTAACCAATCAATATTAATAATTGACCTGAAACCTCGTATAAAAGCAGCTGTTTGATCTTTAATTTGTGTGTGCATTCTAAAATGAGCCATCAAATGAATGTAATTAATCCTAGAAAAAAAAAAAAAAAATAAATAAATATACTCTTGTATGTTGTAGAAGCCACAATAATAATATGAATGTCTGCTACACTCTTCCACTTGAAAAACTGTTTACTTTAACCAAAAATAATAAAATAGTTTTTATATCATAATAAATAATTATATAATAATAAAAATATATAATTGAATAGCTTACTAGAATAAGAAAACTAAATTTACTGATTGAGAGATACTTCTTTTGATGTACTTCTCAGATGTAGACCATCTGCAGTTTGATTTCAAGTTAATTATAACTTATAATAAAGAACTATAACTTGCACAATTAATGCAGTAATTATATGTAATATAAAAAATAAATAAAGATAAAGTATCTTATCAGTATTATACTGATGTAACAAATTGATACAACAAATTTGTATCAATTTACAAATTGATTTTTCAAAATCAATTAAAAAATTGGCTTATTCCAAAATTACTGGCTAAATAAGAATTATAAATATAATCCAACCAGCCTGAAGTAATACCTTATGGTAGTTCTGGAGGCTAAACAGAAAAAGAGAGAGCCTTAACCTAAGCTAGCTAACTAAACTAGCAAGTGAAGTGAGCGGTAGGTTAGGTTTGGTTAGATTATATTTATAATTATAAGCAATAATGTAATATATTATATTTCATTTTGCAATTAGTTGGGCGCATTGCAATAAGACTCATTTTTCATTTTACCTAGTACATATACACCATTATAATGATTGCATTTTATTTTTTGGAGTCACTTCACTGTTTTGACTTTTTATTTTTAAATACAATAAAAATGTAAACAAACTAATATACTATGTCATTTCTTTAAATTTCATATCAAATTGTGATTTTTGTCTATTTTATTTACTGACTTTAATTTATTTATTATATTTTTTATTTTTACTAATCTTATGATTTAAACTTTTTCTTTTAATTGATTAAATCAGTTTTTACTTAGGACAGAAATCCTCAATCTTTTTGCTTTTTAACTTTATAAATTTTAACTTCTTACCATGTTCTGCTGTACTGAGCACGTCATGCATAAACCATACCTCATATGTGTTTTGTTGTACTTGGTATGTATTTTGACATCAGTCACATGGTGCTCTCTTATGGCTTTTTTTTTTTAAACTTTTCTGTATTCTGCTAAATGCAATATTGTAGAGAAAAGTTTCTCCTTTATATTTAACAATTCTAAATTCAGAAATTCTCCTGAGATATCCCTTTATAGAATCTCATTTGAAACTGCTATTTAGTCAGTCAACTGTTCCAAGGTTTACTTTCTGTAAAATGGCTGTGCTAAAGAAACCTTTCTAATTGATTAAAAAGAATATAATTATTTTTTGGAATTAGTTTGCACCCTAAATTAGCTAGATTATTAAAATCCAATAAAACTGATTAAGTTGGGCTACTGAAAGTCAACAGTAAACATGTTCCAAAACAATTCAAAATACAAAATTATCAAAGGAAGAAATTACTGCCTTGCATTCTGGGGATGTAGCAATATTCAGGGGGTGACATAAACATGTGGGTTCTTTAATTTCTACTTATCACAATCTTCAGATGATTGAAAAAACTAATGAAACAGAAATAAAACCATTAGTTGCTTCTTTTTTTGGAGGGCGAAAAACACCAAAGCGTTATTATTGCCCAGATTAAATAAGAAATTTCTAATAAATAAATTTTACAGAAAATTAAAACCTAAAACTAAATTGAAATTAAAATAACAAATAAATAAATTAAATAAAATAACAAACTGAAAAACTAATTTGACTAAAGATTTACTACCAGTATCACATAGAAAAGTAAAAAAGCTGAAAACTACCACTAGATTAAAATTAGAATATTACCTAAAATCTAGAACAAATAACACATAAAATATCACTAAGACTTAAAACTAACATCCCAGAAATCTTATAACTATTATTACAGTCACAACTTTGGAAGTAAAATAAAAAAATTTACTTAAAATATAAAACTAAATATAAAAAATTCAACAGAATCCGTGAAGGGTGTAAAGGGCCTCTTCACGGATAACAAAAATAAACAATGAGTACATCTAAGTTAAATTTCATTTAAACACATTTATACTGCGTAGGAATATGAGTACCTGATCCACAACTTGCTTATCATTGCTTAGGAAGTGGCGAAAGTTACCAGGTAATTTAAATTTGCAACATAAGGCCACATAACGTACACAATCCAACAACATGTGGCGTACAGTTAAATGGCAGTTACATCTTATGCAGAGTGGTGCATTCTCTCCTGACATCAGGTACCCATGAGTTGCTCTCGTATGTCCTATCCACAATTGGCAAAGGACCAGTTCCTCACGATGAATGTGTCTGTATGAGGAGTCTCAGTAATGTGTTATTAAAAATAACACAGTATTTTTAATATGCTGAAGTTTATTATCGACTGTGGCCATCCAACATTTTGCTACTTTGTGTAAAGAGTGAGTTTTATATGATTAATAAAGTCATGTAGTAACACATGTAGTGAAAGATGGTTGACTACATGTGTTGTCAACCAAGGGTTAATTGGAAGACCCGGGCTGAGTGGCAGCTTGTCGCTGGCCTCCTGCAAACCATTGCATCTTCCAGGATGGCGGAAGGTGTTTAGGAGGTAAGAGCCTGGGTGGCTAGGGTTCCGACTTGTCCAGTTGAGTGGTTGGACATACGCGATTTGGCAACAAGCCCCGATTAGTTTATCTATTATGAGGTAGCATTACTGAGGATGGCCATGGCGGAGCAGTGCTACCATTTTGGTTTGCGTTGCTCTGCTGAGGCATTGGCATTGGCATCGTTGGGGTCTGTTCATTTTGCAAGCGGCCATGGCGATGTTGGGACCAGTGTGGGTTTAGCTGTGACGAGAAGACAATGTCACGTGAACGTGGTATATTGGGAGGCATTGTCTCCAGTTAGATCCCTAAGTGAATGTTTAATGTGTAAAGTTGTTATAGGTCAAAATTTTGCTGCGAGCAGCATTTTTAGCGGGAATTTAATCTCCTATTGAATTTGTCGATGCATATATGGCATTCAGAGTCACATGGGTAGTTAGATTGATTACGATAGGTGCAGAGTTTCATGCTTCCGCGTTGCGGTTATTTAGCTATAGGGCTACGTGTAGGTCGACCTAAGCCTACGGCGAGGGCAATTGCTGCTGAGGTAT
>JAAAKQ030264839.1:0-10706 GCA_010016005.3 Zanna intricata | reverse complement strand
GCAAGTCTACAGAAAAGAGGCACATTTTTAGAAAGCATAGCACCGATAGTCGCTCGCAAACATGTGTGTCATTGTCTTCGTCAAATTGCTGAGCGCCGAAATCTATTTTAACTGTTAAAATAATAGCTAAAATAATTTTCGGCTCTTTTAAAAACTCGGTTAAAAAAAAAATGGCTCTTTGAATAAACTTCAATTTTGTATTGTTTATATTTGGCTCCTTTGGATGACGAGTTTGAAGACTACTGCTCTAGTCTAAGTTTTTATTTTTTTATCTGAACAAACAATGCTATTTTTTTATCCATGAATATAATTAGATAATTACAATCATTTAGAGAATAAATCTTTGAGATCCTTTGGAACAGTTTTCGATTAATTTTAAGTATTTATCTTCAGATAACGGTTAAGCAATTAATGAACGGTTAGCAATCCTAGATAGCCGTGTATTTAAGAGTTTTTCGCAAACCGCGGGGCATCTGTTATATTTTTCACTAATTTGCTCGATTCGCTGTACGACTTTGAAATTACTCTTGCTTGTTTTACCCCGCAGTTAGATTCCATCTGCTTTCTGAGTATAGCAGTTGCCTGCTTGATAACGAAAGTTGCGACATCCTACCTAGCAACCAGTGCATCTTCCTGAACTTAATGTTAAGCTGCGACATGGTCTCCTGACATGAAATTTCCATGACAAATGATGGGCCAGATGTAGTCCTAGATATCCCACGGAGTTTTATGCGGGATGAAAACGCCGTTAACTCACGGCCAGTTACCCCGCGTCATTGCAATCACGTAGACTAAGCCGGATTAATTTTCATCTTCCCTCCAGCTAGCCACTCTTTTAATAGATCCAATTTAGTTTGTAGTTTAGCAGAAGCTACGATAGGATCAGCATCCACAACCAGGATTTCCGTGTCATCTGTAAATTATGCAACTGTGATATTCTCTGGAGTCGAGAGGTTCGCAGTTAAAACCGAATGTGGAACCGGCTTCAGAATTGAGCCCTGAAGAACAACCGATCCAGTATCAAAGAACACAGACAAATGATGAGTATTCACCCGGGAAAAACGTCCCATCCAGGTATCTGTGTAGTATCAAGTAATACGGTTGAGAAAGACTACATTTAAATTTAAACAGTAGGCCAGGAGGCCATATTTATCAAAGGCTTGCTGGACATCCAAAAATCAGCCAAGTGATATACCTTCTCTTCTGCACTTGCTGATAACGTCGATAATCCGTTTAATGATTGATATTACATTTTTTTGGTACTTTCACTGTTTTTTAAGTTCGGAACTTTGGATGTTCATCAATATTATTTGTACTCACCTTTATATGAATTATTTATGTTTAGTATATATTTATGTGTGCTGTATAAGATAGATATAGTTAGTTATTTGAGCGATTTGAATGGAACCCCTGATTTCATGTCATTTTTTTTTTGTGTGTATTCAGATTTATTTATGTTTTCGGCAAGTTGGAAACTATTTTAAATTAAACAATGCGGAAAATAAAATTGAGAAATGACTGTCAGTAGAAAAATCTTGCTGATAGTTTGGTAATACAGTGTGCTTTTCAAGAAATAGTAAACGCCAATTTTTCATAATTTTATTCTAGGAGAATAAATAAATTGTAATAAATATTGTAAATTAAGTGCTAAAACTTTCTTAAGAAAAGAACTAACAACATAAGTTTTAAGGCAGTTAGAGAATATTCCGTTGCTGATAGATTAATTAATTAAACTTGTAAGGGAGATAACAAAGAATTTACGATTTATTTTAAAATACTAGTAGGAATATCATCAATACCCACGGAATATTTACTCTTTATATGTAGATAAATACTTTATATGTATTACTCTTTATATAAGATTTTAATTTTCAACTCCCTGTGTATCAACAGAAAATAAAATGTTGATTCATCAACAAAACTATTCATGGTGAATAGTAAATATTCAAAAGCTTTGTTTGAAATGGATATTATTGCTGTTTGAAATACTGGAAAAGAAATTACTGAATTCCTCTGCTTCTGAATACGTGTAATAGTTTAATGAAAGTTTACATTTTTTGTATTTTTGGCGAGATAGACTGAGTATTTTATTTTCAATTCGGCTTTAATTTTTTTTAGCTGCCTACGCTTTTTTAGGTTTATTGTATGAATTAAACATTAAATTATATTTTAGCAGTAAAATAAATTAATCCTAATTTAACTTAAATATAATTAAATTAGGCTAATTAAGGCTAAATTAGGCTAGGAAATTTTGACTCAAAATTCTCTATTTTAAATTAGGGAAATTTGACTCAAAAGTCAAATTTTCCTATGTACATTCCTAAAAACCACAGGGAAATTTGACCCTATGCAATTCAATATCACATTAAGTTTCAATACAAAGAAAAATTATTGTGAAAAATATTTCATTGAATAATCTATTAAAACTATCTTTTTTATTATTAAAAAATTATACATAATACGATATATAGTACAGTACAAAATGTTAGTAATGTAAAAATAAAGCTGTAAATTTAAATTATTTGTACAAGGAAAGATGTTTTCAATTAAAATAAAAATTGCCTTGTTAATAAGTGTTTTATGCTTTAGAATATTTTTTTTTTCTTGAATTAAATATATTATTAAACTATTTTTTACTGAATTTATGTCCGCCTTTTACCTTTTGCTTTCCACCAATTCTAAAAAAATAAATATTTTCTCTTTAACATAACACATAAAAAAAAAAAAAAAAAAAAAAAAAAAACAGCTGAAATAAATAAGAGGAGAAAGTAAAAGAAATGAAATAATACTATTTATTTAGTGAACTGTTCGTTCAATGGAGAAATGTAAGCTTCTTTAAAACTGACTTTTTATTTTGGACTTTACTCTCAACAGAGATCCATTTCCGGAGAAAACAAAAGGAGTCAGTTATTATTATATAAAGAAAAAAGAAAATCCTACGTATTCCTTTTATGTAATGGTTTTTAGCTGTCATCAAAATAAAATTATATTATCTTTCTGAATGAAATACAAAACCAATGAAATGGATACATTTAAAAAAAAATTTATTTATTAATATCTAGTCACACATAAAAGAGACGTTTTATTTAAATTAACTGAAATTAGGAAGAATTCACTGTTAAGTCAATGAAGTTCTCTGAAGTATCTTCGTAAAGTGTATAGTTTATTGAGATATATAAGACAAGAAAAAATTATAAAGGAACTAGGTTGCATCGTGCTAGGGTGACAGGTGTAACACTTCCGCCACATGCCTGTTTCTTTGATTGAACCGACACTGAAGCCAACCATCCTTCAACATGTGGTGGCTAGCTCCATGTGTATCAGATTTGAGGGAGATTCTCCTGCTTTATTTTTTGACAAACATAATACTCTTCGTGCTTGCATTTCCTATTTATTTACTTCCTGCTGATTTTGAGTTACGTTTTTACTAATACAGATTTACTGAAAGAAAGATGTATATTTCTGATAAAGTTTTTTTCTAAGTTAATGTAATAATTACTGATTATTTTGGAATAAATATTGGCCTATTATTATTATTTTTATTTAATTTATTAATATTATAATGATTATTCACTTTATCTAGATTCAATTCTGTCTCCCAATTAATACTTCATGATTATTCAGTAGATTCACACAGAATAGGCCGAAGAATACTTACTTATATACAAGTACTTCTGTTTTCTTCCTTTTAAGGTCATGCTTCTTTTACATTTATCATCTTCTATAGTACTTTTATTATTTTATTATATTTATAAAATATCTATTATTTTCATGGCACAAAAAGTTAGTATATATATATCGAGTGTGCGTGTGTGTGTGTGTGTGTGTGATAACTATTTTGACTTAATAAATACACATTTTTCTATTCCATTTTTTTTCTATTCTTTGTTCATTTTCAGATCAACTGAAAATTTATTTTAACTGTTTTTTTTTTAAACATACGGCAAGAAATAAATCAAAATATAATTTTAAACAGTTCTGAAATCAGTATTAAGTATTTGAAATTTATTCTAGACGTAAATGTTTAAATAATACTTATAAAATAACGAAATACAGCTATTTTAATATATACTTTACAAAAACTAAATTGTAGTAATGTACAATCTAATTTGTTTAAAATAAATTTAATTTTTTGAGCTTTTTTTTATCTAAATCCACTTTCAATTTGGGTATGAATTTTGGTTTTGATTTAAATCTAGTTAAATATAGTTTAAATTTAATTTGAATTCTACCAGCTTACCTAAATGTCAAACAGATGAGTAAATGGAGTACATTTGGATAAATTGTAAATTGTTTTTCTATTCTACGAGATGATAATTTTTCATGATTTTTATATATTTAAAGAGTTGTGTACTATGGTTTACTAAAGAAAATTTCATAAATTAGGGGCCGGACGTACCGGATACTAATAAAAAGATTTCGTGCGCCCCTCCCCCTACTATTAAGAGATCAAGCGCTCCGCGCTATCTAAGATCTCTTTCGAGTACGGAACAGTGTATGCACCCACTAGATGCAATGATGAACGAAGATTCACTATAGAAGAATTACAATGGACAGTATCTGGAATTAGTGTTAAGAAAAGCCAAGGTCCGGACGGCGTGCAAGGCGCTCTTCTTAAAGGATTAGCTTTAAGAAGAGCGCCTTAAGAACCACGAAACCATGGATTATACTTTGCATCCTAAAGAAGGCTTTAAGCACCGGCAGTTTTCCTATCAACTGGAAAATTGGAAAACTAATGTTGGTAACTAAAACGATGGTTGCTGGCCCGAACCAAAAGTATAGACCGATTTGCCTTCTGCCAATGATAAGTAAACTGTACGAAAGGCTCGTTGGCTCGTTGCAGAAAGACTATGGACGGAAGCCATAAATAAGGAGTCAATAAAACCCCACAAATTCAACCAAGGTACTATGAATGTTTACGAAGATTATCAGGTTTATCTCTTATTAAACTTTCAGGTTCTGTTGAGCGGGGAATACTTATAAATATTGGGTTGCGGATGATTTCATTAACTTGTCTATAATTGTACGATTGACGTTGACGCTATAATTTCAATATTGATGTGTGATTTACATTGATAATTGTGAGTAGGAAGTCGTAAAAATTGATTTTAAATTTTTATGTGCAAGCGTGTTTGTATAGATGTATCAGCATTGTGCCTTATTATTTATTTAACATTTATTTAGGTGGTAGTTAACATTTATTTTTTCTTTCTCCTTTTTCATTATTAAATTTTTTTTTATTTATACATATTTTGACATACTTAGTAAAGATCAAATATAGTGTAGAATTTTACCAAGGTATTGTTAATTTTAACATCCTTTGTTCACAAATTTTCCCCCATTTAAACATCGTTCAACAGTAAAAATTAAAAATGGAGGACTTGAAGAAAAAGCCAGTTTATTTAGAATTGTTAATTTCTGACTGAATGGGTTTTTATTGATTATTTTTTACTTCTTTTCCTTTTTGCAATCTCCTATATTTTTTCATGTTTTAATTGCTGTATATGAGTTGCAGTTTTATATTCCCTGATTTTTATTTTTCATGAAACAAGACAATATTTGTTACAAATTCCATTTTAAACAAAGCAATGGGTTTACCGCTTCGGTTGAAGCAGCTATGAATTGTAAATTAAATGATTGTAAATTGTAATTACTTCCTGCATAATAATTTCCATAGCTGTGGATGCAATAAAAGCGGCTACTTCTTTTCACTATCACTATCTTTCTCTCGCTTTTCGAACATCAAATCTTATAAAATATTAGCATTTGTTTTTGTATAATAATGACTCAACGTTAATGTCATGTTTCATAATTAATTAATTATTTTTATATCTTTTACAGCATTTTTTTTAATACAAAATTAAGTTTTTCTCGCTATTAGTACAAGAAATATCTAATAATAATAATAATAATAATGCTTTATTTATATTTCGTTTTAAAATACATTATTTACAAAAAATAATAATAATATACAATTTTCAACGCATAATTAGTACACATTCTACAGATTAATTTAAAAAGTAGCTAGCTAGAAAAGAGGGGTATTATACGATAAAATAATACTATCAATGAAACAAATTCACTACTTAATAGTTTTAGTGGAATAATAAACAGAGGTAAAATACTAAAAATTAATAATAATAACATTATTATTCCAATATTGTAATACTACCGTTATCTTCATGGAAAGAAATAATTCCCTATAATACAAAGAAGATAAAATTTATTATAAATAACACAATGGGATTTTTTTTATTGTTTTACTGAATCTATTTATTTATTATTACCTTCTACATTGAAGGTATACGACAGACTATAACTTGAAATAGTAACATCCAATCATCCTAAACACGAACAAAAAATATTAATATGAGTAAATATACGATAAATACTAGTAACTATGAAATAACTTAATATTTGATAGTTCCTAGAATATATTTAAATAATCTTCACAACATTAATCAGTGGATACCTATAGTCGGGTCCAATGCAATTTAACAACAAAAATATTAGCTATAATAAATTTCAAAAGTAGCACATAATTCTTGTAATTTTTTCTCCTTTTTTATTTTATTTTTTTATTTTTTGCTTGATGGTATATCGACACATCAGCTTGAAACTAGTCTCTGGGATATGTAAATAGAATTTTATAATTTTTTAAAAATGCCAAGCCAGATCGGGATTCAAACTCGAGAAAGACCGAGATCCTAACAATTCAACTTAAATTTACTTAACTAGTATTCATATTTAAACTATAACATAATTTAAGTAGGAAATAAGTACTTAAATAATTAACAAATTATATTTACGTTTGCTTTTCATTCATAATTGATTAATTGCATTTCCTTTATAATAATTAAGATTTAACCATTTAATAAGTTTAACTTCATCCACCTTAAAACAACCGGAAATTTCTTTTTCTTAACGTCGCCATAATTTTAAGTTAATTTCACTAAACCGCTGTTTTTCAGGAATAAGTAACTCATTTATAGAATTAGGCGTGTAGCCTATTATGGGAGAGTAGTTTTATGTTTCTTTTTAAACACAGTTCACATCGGTGTCGATTTAAATATATTTTAAAAGTAAATAATAGTAGGTTACTTTTTTATAATCTAGGAGGCAAACTACTGCCGTAAAATACCAGTTGGTATTTCGCGTGCGCTTTACACACACACACACACACAAACACACACTCACATATATATATATTACTGCTAATATTAAATTAAGAAGCTATTAGACTGAAAATAACACTCCAATAATGATAATCCTATCGGGAGTATATACTATTGATAAAATTTCGTTTTATATATATATATATATATATATATATGTATGTGTGTTTATTTTCATATTAATATTTTATTCTAAAAAAATTTAAACTGAATCCCTCTTTGCCAATTTTAATTTGATCAAGAATAAGGGTTTTTGTAAGACTCATTAAAAAAATTGCATAGAAGGTTTATAAAATTAAATTAAAATGTTTTTTAAAAGATATCAGGTTCTGAATGACCCGCTTTCAAGTTTCTAGTTCTACTTTTCACTTACCATCCGTGTATTTTCCCTTTATCTATATTTTGTCTAACATTTGATATTTTCTTTTGCTTCATCACTTTATTCCCCTCATGGTCGGCTCAATCATCTCCTTTAAAAAGTATTCCCTTTTCAAGGCTTCCGTATTCCCTTTAGAAGGATTCCCTTTTCTGCTCACCTTTTCTTTTCAGAGCCTCTTCATTTATCATCCTATTTTTCTTTCCTTCTACAAAACTATATCTCAAAAGTTAACAATTTTTTTCTTACCTACTTCTTTGTTAAACATAGCACATGGCTCCACACAAAAAAATGTAATAATTTATTTTCTTACTGTTTATTTATTCGCTTACATTTTATCTTTCAATCTGTATCAAAATCTTTCGTAACGTTGTCAATATTGACTTTTATCTATGAAACAAAGTACTTTTGACTGTGATAAGAATTTCAGAATAAATTAAATTTTTAATAAAGGATTTACATTTTTGCAGGTAATTTTTTACAATATTTAAATTTAGTTTATTATTGTACTATTAGAAAAACTGGCAAGAACAGAGTTTTGTTTTGCTTAATGTTATTATTATTATTATTATTTTATCTGGACAAAACAAATTATTTAATAAAATTTATGAATTATATTTAGTCATATAAAATAATAACGTTTTTTAAATTTTAAAATACACTGGTAAGCCACTTTTAAACTTGAACCAATCTTTTATTATTTTATTTTTTGGCTTGATATCACAAATAAGCTTAGAGCTTGTGCGTGAGATATGAAAATGGAATTTTGTAGCGTATGAAGAATATCATTCTCTGACCGGGATTCAAACCCGGGACCTCTGGAAAGGCCATTTTTTTATTTCGGTCAAAATATTGAAGATTGATTGCACAATGATTACGGCATTGAATCATTAAAATGGATTATAGCTTATTTATGGTACATATAAGCTTCTTAAACGGTTTTTTTTCAATATAATTTCAGCAACTAAGCTCTTATTTTGCCTTATTCAGTATTATTTACTATTTTAATTAACATTTTAGATTAGTGGGTTTGTTAACAACTATACATAAATACCCTTTTCGAAAAGAAAACTAAGTACATAATAAAAGTTAAAAAAAACAAAATATATGTAACTACCAACATTAACATATTAATATGGTTTACATATTATTAAAGGTACTGAAACATTAATTAAGTTCTATTGTTTAGAAATTTTCAACTTTAGTCTATTAACTAGAAAAGTTTATAGCACAACAGATATGGTCGTTTTTTCAGTCACTTATGTTCAAATTTATATTTTAGTTAAATGATATTTTAATTTTCCTCAAGTTAGAAAGTTTTTATCAATATTAGAAAATTAAACCTACAAACATTCTTCAGTTTTATATATATATCAACTTACTAATTATGGTAAGATCATATTACCATATGATTACTATTGTTACCATTTTACCATTAGTAAATTCAATTACTAATCGTGGTAAAATCATAGAGTCGGGGACTAAGTTTAAAAGTGTAAAAGTACGAAAAAAGTATTCCTATGTAACATTCATAAAACTAAAAGGATGCATTGAAGCAGGAAGGAAATTGTGGTCAGTATTTCAAAGGAAAATAATCGATCAAATCGTATGGGATTAGTAGCATCCTTTGATACGTGTAAAAATCTTTGTTGTCTACTATAATATCGAAATATTTTTTTTTAGTAAAAAATTTATAATAAATAAAAAGTCGGGTAATCTTTTTAAATATTTTTAAAAAGTACAAAAAATTGAGATATTAAACATTTATTAATTTTGTGTTTTGTCTGATAGAAATGACAATGTACTCTAAAAAAAAAAAAAACCAATAATACAATACAAATACTGTATGAACTTTTGATTCTGCGTGGTAAACATTTTCTAGTTGTGTTGTTAGGCTCAAAGCGATTCAATGGAGACTGAGTATTTGAGAAAGGCGGGATTCTTGCGCAATGAAATAAAGAATTGAAAGTATATATAACTGCTGGCAAGTAGAAAAGAAAACGCACACCTGTAAGTGACATTCAAATAAACCGCTTCCAGTTTCGGTAAAACCATTCAATTCTGAGCAATGAACTTTCATGGTAGTAGCTGTCGACATGCGTACGATAGTAATATTATGTTATTTCCTCAATATGTGAAGCCAATTTTAACTGGTATATTACTTGTTCGTTCACTTAACACAACATCTGCTGACTGTCTTCACAGTTTAAAATACACATTTATTAGGAGCAAAATAAACTTATTTTATAAACACTCATTGTGCTTATTCGTGCCTTGCTATTTTTAAAGTAACATTTTGTTTTTTTTTGTTGTTTTATTTTTTAAATACTGTAATAAAATAAATTTGATTTAAGCACTTAACCAAACAAACACTATATATATATATATATGTATATATACTAGTTACATACTGTTATATATGTTCGGTCGTTAACAGTATGTAACTAGTAGTTCGTAATGTTCAAGTTGTGTTCGCATGACGCTTTTTTAAATGTTTCCAAAACTGTTGGCATATAATCCAGATTTACAAAACCTTTTATACTCTCTTTCACGCCCTTAAAAATGACTTAAACCGATCAGAAATCAATTTCGTAACGGAACCCTTCCCAATTTTTAATTTCTTTTCAGTATTTTAGGAATATACGTGGGAACTATAGAATTTTCTTTTCAATATTTTAGGAATATCCGTGGGAACTATAAAATTTATCATGTTTCCCTCTTTGATTGGATGAATAATACGGAAAAACACATTTTTTCAGTTATCTTTAAATTTACTTTTAAAGATTAAAGATTACCTACTATATTATTCACAAAATATAAGGTAGACATGAAATCTCGTTCTGGCGTTATTAATACGTTAAGGAAAGAACCTGAAATATTAACGTGTTTTTTTTTTACAGTTTTCATTGCGTACAATCTGAAGCAACCCACAAATTCAATAGGAAATCAAAATTAAATAGGAAATCTCTGTGTATTGTTGAAGTAAATGTCAATAAAAAATTTTAATTTTGAATTACAATTACAACAAGGATAAAAAAACTACGCTAAATATAATTAGCCATATTGGAAATGGGACAATTGTTGATTAAATCAGATAGAGGTTTTCCACGCATACATAGATAGAAATGCGCGCTCACACACCTACACACACACAC
>JAAAKQ030264828.1:0-10706 GCA_010016005.3 Zanna intricata | reverse complement strand
GGCCCTTTACACCCTAACATATGACGAGCCTTACGGTGATTATTGATTAATTTAAAGAATGTGACGAGGGCTAATGAGCACAGCAGTCGATTCCCATATAAAACAAAAAAAAAAAAAAAAAAAAAAAAGAACATAAAAATTTTGGGCTAATTATATGTGCTTTATTACATTACTTTATTAATGGCATATAGTTTTGAAGCGAATATACGGGTGGTGCTGCAGGGGAGACCAAATATAAATGTTCTCTTGCCAATCACAAAACTATAACCAACTGAATCAACGTTTCTATAGCCGTCCGTATAAACTGTAACACTAGGATTCATACCATTTTTAATATTATAAAATAGGTTTTGTAAGATAATAAAATTTGTGTTATTTTATTGTACCGACAAAAATCAAAGCAGTAATTAACGTAAGAAGGCTGCAAAGGGGGTTAATAACATGAAGCATCTGTCATAAGTGGAGGTATTGTATACTTAGAGCTAAGAAATGCGCTGAGCTCTGAACCCTAGCTCAGCAGTAGAACTCAGCTGATCTTGGTATCGATTAACATACTGATTTGATAATACCGCATCAGTATTAAGCGAGTTGAAACTTTTGCGTTTAGGGTCTACTCGTTACTCAAACGTATGAACTTCCTTGCACTCTGAAAATAGGTGCGTATTTGACTGCGACCTGGTAAGGGGACGGAAACGAAAATTCATTTTCTTGCGCAAAACTGCACAAGAGTATTTGTAACTGTCCAAATATACTACACATCTTTATGTGTAGTATATTAAAGAATAACCTTCTATCTTTATAGAAGGTTATTCTTTTTGTATTAATTCAAAGCTAGTCACATCACATCTTCAGAAATAATATACGTGGTTACACACACCAAAAACGTAATGTAGTCTACCATGAAAAATTTTAAATTTACTTAAAGAATACAGGAGTAAAATGTTTAAAATCCTCTTTTTTTAATCACTACGCAAAGAATAAATTATTATAAGGAAAATTAACGATGGTAAAGTATTCATAACTTCTGCTATCCAAGCACCACATAAAAAACAAATTAAATTAGAGATAAGGATTTCCCTACATTTAAAAGATAATCCCTGCAGCTAAACAAATATAAATTCACAGGAGGAAAGTTAAATTACCTCTGTTTATGACAATGTCATCCAAAATGTAGCAGACCAAAAATAATGTTGAATTGTTAAGTTAAATAAATATAATAATAGAAAAAAAAAAAACAAATTTATTAAATGAAAATATAGAAAGGCCAAACGTTAAACAAAATTAAAATACTATAGAACCCATTTGAAATAATTTATATTCTATTAATAAACTCTATCTCTAATCAAAAGAAAATCTAATATAACCTCCTCATAATAACATGTAATTTTTTTATTTATCATTAGCAGTAAAAAAAAAATCATTATATGATGTCATTTTTTAGTAAAAAGTAAAATTACAATAACACAAAGTCAGCTTTTTTTAGGATAGGACATAATATAAATTTTAAACATTACTGGGCTTAATTTTTCGAACTTTTTGACTACTTAACAGTAACTTAACTACTTAACAGTAAAGTTCATAAACTTTCTTTGATTATTTGATTAAGTGTCTTGAAAACCTATATACTCTGTTGACATACCAACATAGTACATCGACCCACTTTGTATAGTGTATATTTCCCACTAATGTCTTTTAAAACTAGTTACTTTGATAACCTCTATGTTTACGTGAACTTTAAAAACCGAATGTTTTTTTTTTATATATACTTTTTTATCACCGTTTCTTCAAAACTTCAACAACTTTGCTGCCTTAATATAATCTTGGTTTTCGTCTGAGTGAAACTTTTACCTTGTTAAGAAAACGGACTGCTCCTTTTCTTAGAGCTAGATTAATTTTTTTCCCATTTTCTACCTCTATAAGTTTAACTCACGATCCACACTTAAGATATCAAGACATTCAGAGCCAATAAATCGTGTATCTTGGAGGGGTACTTATTGGGTGACCCGGGTATTTTCTTTCTAGTCAATGACTGCATATTACACGAAATATTTTAAATTAGATGTTGATCAAGTAAAGTTTGTTCTCTTAATCCCTCGTAAAATTATAAACACTTTTTTTAGGAAGAAAAAGCTACAGTCATGTTTATCTAAAAATTAAATATTAAAATATTAAATGATAACAATTTTCTTGTTGTTAAAATGTGTTATATTTAACTTAATATATTTTGAATTAATTCTGAATATTTTTGTGCATTACAGTGAAATAGTTGAGAGCGCTTTGTTTAATTTACGAAGTTAATATTATAATCTTGGGTTACCTAATTCATTGGAATTTCTATTTCATCTCTTTTATGACATGTATATATTTATCATACCTTTCCTTTATAGATTCCTTTTGTTATTTATTTGTTGCAATCTAACCGATATTCTATAAAAAATCTCTTGTTTTTTTTGTTTTTTTTAATTTCGATAGAGATTAGGATTAAATGTTTAACTTTCTTTATAAGCGTAAAACTTATTTATTTTTATTTAATAAACGCGGTATTTTGACTTTATAACAGTGCAAATAGTTTTAACTTAATTTAAAGAGAAAAATTAAAAAGTTAATTTTTTTTTTTTTTTACAATTTTTTATAATTATTTTTTGCATGATTTTTGTGCTTAATGGAAATACATATTTATTTATTCATATTTACATATTTAATCTTATTAAGTAATGAAACTATTTTTCTTTATTAAAATTATTTTTATTTGTCGTATAAATTTTAGGTTTATTTAATCTTATGCATTTACAAAGCATGAATTTCATATAGGAAATTATATAATGAGTTCTTGTGTGGCACACAATGTTTATCTTGTATGTTTAGTTTAGTTAAAACAGAAACTGTTAAAACCAATTGTCTGTCAGTCGCTTTATCCAAAATCCTCGCAGTTCCATCACTTGATGGAGCACTTACGACATTTATACCTTGTTACTAAGCTTTTAAGTACCTTTCATTTATATTTCCATTATTATTAAGCATAATATCATCATTATTATTATTTAACGTGCTGTTACACAATTAGAATCTACATCATCATTTTAAACTATTGTAAACGTTTGTTTTTTTTTATATTTAAAAAGATACAGTAATGTCATATATTCTACGGGGTTTACAATAAGTAATATCCTGAGATATGAATTCCAAGAGCTTCATAAATTAAATTTATGACTAAGAGACAAGTTACAGTTTAAGAAAGATTAGTCAAAAGAAATTTTATTTTATGATTTCCATGATATATATAAAATTAGAACAAAATAAACTGATGAAAATTTTAAAAAATTATTCAAAAATCCGAGAAGAAAAAATATTCTTTACTGAAATCAAAAGAATTTAATGAAGCTCCGCCAAGTACACTTCCATTGCTAGAGAAGAAATTCGTTTAAATAAATATTAAAATTGAGAAAAATTAATATAATACCTCAAACTATCATTCTTAGATGGTAAGTTTCAATAATAAAAGAACTTAGAAAAACATCTAAGAAAAACTATAAAAGGCCCCAAGATATTTTTTATTGTTAATATTTATTTGTTTCTAAGTTTTACGGGCATCGACTGTTATGGTAATTAGCTCCTTCTATATCAAAAATTAAAAATCAAACATACTTTTCCCTCCCTTTTAAAATTACGAGTGACATAATCAGTAGACTAGTCTTATCAATAGAGATCATCTAATAAACAGACTTGTAATGGGATTAAACTTCCAAAAGAAATACAAAATTCCAATGATGTAAATAATCTTTGCCACTTAAAAAGGAAAAACCATTACTTACAAAACATTGTCAAACAATCAAATTCTCATCAACTAAATACTATCGAAATCACCATTATAAAATATTAAAAAACAGTAATATAGAAATAGTATTAAATAAATAATGACAAGGGTGTAAGGGCCCTTGCCACTTCACACCACACAGTTCACTTATATTAAAAGATTTTCAAAAAATATATGTTAAAACTCTGAAGTTATTCAAAAATAAAAACACAAACTTTATTAAATGAAATTCTTCATAGAAGCATAAAATCAATCTCTTCCTAAATTCTTTCGCCTTAGTTTTTACCAAATTTATTTTTTAATTTTTAGTTTTATAGATGTTTTTTTATGAATATTATTTTCTAGTTTTTTTTTGGTTTTTGGAGTTTGTGATGGTGTTCTTGGTCTATCTTTACTAGTGTTTTTAATTCGTAAGTCAAGAAGTGACTATCTTGATAGTTTATGTTAGAATTTTTTTTCTCTCTTTAATCCTTTTGTTTTATGAACAGTTGTTTTTGATTATTTTTGTTTTGTTTCTTATTATTTTATATTGGATAAATTGTCTTACTTGTTTTGTTGCCTTAGAATTTGAATTTTTATTATTGTTTTTATTTCTATATTTATACTTTATTATTTTGATATTCTTTCTACTTTTTATGTTTTTTTTTTTTCATTTTTTACTGTGATTTTTGATTTTAGACTTTGTTGTCTTTGCTTTTTTTATTTTTTTTTGTAATGTAGCTTAGTTCCTTTAATTTTAATAATTTTTGGTTGAGGATATCAACCTGAGCGATTAGGTGCTGGATTTTTTTTAATCTTAATTTAAGCCATCCTTTTTTGCTTCGGTTTTTTATCTTCCTAAAGACCTTGATGTTGAATTCCAAGGTATCTCAAGCCTCGGAGGTAGAGTTTTCAGATTCTTCGTAAATCTCGGAGGAACTCCTACTGCCAGCTTCGGATGACACCAGCTCCACTGGCGCGGTCAGAAGTACATCACT
This sequence comes from Zanna intricata, assembly GCA_010016005.3. Taxonomy (NCBI): domain Eukaryota; kingdom Metazoa; phylum Arthropoda; class Insecta; order Hemiptera; family Fulgoridae; genus Zanna; species Zanna intricata. Next base: position 5,915 of record JAAAKQ030264828.1, on the reverse strand, counting down.
GTCGAGAATGTATGTACTCACCGCTAGAACATGTGGCGGTCAAAGTTCTCGTCCTCTCGGCTAAAGGCCTCCGTCTTTTCGGAGGTTCCATTGTTGGTTGTTTAAAGTCTTCCTTTTCCAAAATGTTGTGAAAATTAAAAATTCTAGAGCCTATATTATCGTCAGTAAACTCGTCACAAGATGCGAGCAGAGAGATGGTTGGGCATGATCGGAATCATAGATCTTACCTGGGTTCCCCAATGTGACACCTCCCACAGATTTAACCCGGGCGGGGGATTCAGGTACGGCCTGAACTACGATACTGAAACCCTTCTATTTGTATGCAGCAGTAAGCTCTAATACCCTTATCCAAGGGACAATCCCTGTCAAGGGGAGAAGCGACCGACACACTGAATGAATAATAATGAGTAAATGCATAAGAATGCAGAAAGAGAAGAGAGAAAGAAAGAGAAGTGTATTGGGAATCACCGATGGATCATCGATGTTTTTTCTCCCATCTCTTATTCTACTTATATTGTACGCATATATGTATAAATTCTCACTTCATTTCTTCCTCTCCTATATAAATGTAAGTCCTTAACGTCTCGTGACGATTTTTGATTACTAGTCAGCTTTTTTTTTCTCCATGGAAAAGTCTATCACAAAATTGGCCCGTACAACGCGCTAAAAAAAGTTTTTACTTTAAAAAATGTTGTTCATTCGATTCACTATTTCTAAGAAATAAAGCACGAATGAAATACTATGTTTTCTATCTCTAAATTAAAATTTTGCTTCAAAAATAATAGTAATGATAATAATGTAAATTTATATTTTCTTATCAAATTCCAAAGTATAATAATTCCATTCCAAACATTTTCTGCCATAACAAATATCAATCTTATTTCTACATATGTTCTTAATGAGAACTGTAATCTATAAAAAAAGTAAAGATATTTATCAATAAAAATTTAAAAAAATATTGACCAACTAAAATAATGATTTAGGGAAAATTTTTTAAATATTTTTTTGAGAACCTATAACGGAAAAATAATTATTTTCATAATTCAAGAAAGAATATTATAAACACGAAGAAAAAATATTAAAGTACAAGAAAAAAGTATTATTTATATATTGTAGAAAATAAATCTGTTATATATTACAAAAAAAGAAAGAAATTAAAATATTTATTTTCTTTTGTAAAAAAACATTATATTATTAGACTTTTTTTTTTTTTTAATTTTTTAAATCTAAATTATAGAAGAAATTCAAAAATCAGTTGGGTTAATAAAACATTAATACGATGAATTTGAGAAAAATCTATTGTTTTATTATTTTGGGATTGGATGAATTTAAACTATACAGAAATAAAAAAAAATTACCATTCTATTTTTCCCTTAAAAAGAAAACTTTCATAATAATGAAAAAAAACATATATTTTTTCTTCGAGATATATTATCACTCGATTACGAACTCCAGTTGGTTGGTTAACTAGTCTTATTTTACGTCGCATCAATAAAATATCATTGATATTTTATTTATTGGATGAATTTTATCGCAGTCTATAATTTTCTGTTAATTTTGTGCGGATAATCGATTGGTTTTTTAAATGGGTTTACAAAAAACTAATCAGTAGTGCAAATTTCTGATACTGGCGATATGCCAGGATCAGAATTTTTTATTCCGCGAATTAAGTTTTCTCTCTTCACAATAATTATTTACATATCTATATTTTATGGATTTTAGTAACGAATATTCCTTTAATGTACATTTAATACTGGAATAAAAATTAAACAAATTATTTTTAAATCAATATATTCCAAAAATTGGACATTGGTTGCATTCCAAAAATCGGTTTGCTGTTTAGAGTTTGCTAGTTTTAATTTATGAATAAAAAAAAATAATTTATTTTTATTTTTCAGTTTAATTGTGTACATTTTTATAACTGACGATTTATTTCTTTCCGATTAAACATTTTATTGTATTCTAATGTAATCATGAAATCGGAATTTGAAAACATGATACTGCCATAAATGATAATTTTTTACTAGATCTTTAAAAAAAGAAATAACTATTTTTTTTAATTTCTGTATTCAACTAACTTCTGCAAATAAAACTAGTTTTCTTTTAGATAATATATTAGAAAAAATTAACAGTAATTCAAAAATCCCTATACATATTGGCTTCGTAAGTTTTTGTTAGCGACAGAATATTTTTTCATCAGAATTAGAAAAAAAGTTCTGAAGATGGATTTCTATAATGTACATTTTCTCAATGTTTATACCAAAGTAACATTTTAGATTGTATTGAATAGACAAAAGAAAACGTAACTGAAATGCGTATATGCAATCAGGACAGATAGGTTTTTAACGCTGATTAGCTGGAAGCATTATTTAAAAATACATTCGTTTTGCCACATTTGATGTGTATTTTCTTAAAATTTCTTTGTTAGAGAATTATTTATATCGTATCCGAAAAAGTATCATAACCGTTTTAGAAAAAAATTTATTTATTTTTTTTTTGTAGTTGTTTTTGTAATTAGGTTAGTCAGAATGTGTTAGTCTACCTGTTGTAGTTTATAATAACAATGATTAGTAATAAAATGGAATCCCTTGATCGATCCACTAGTAATTCACCCCATATATATGAATATATCTTCAACGTGACCTGTTACTGTTAACCATTCTTAAAAAAGAATTACCATAAAAAAACAAACATCCACAGAAATGAAAATGTGAATGAAAGATTCCTAGTAACGAAAATAAATGGATAATGGGAAAGGTGAATTTTTAAACAAGTTAAATTTACATAAAATCATATTAATGATCCAGTATTTTGTGCTAATTAACTTAAACCTTTGCTGAATCTATTAACAAATTTTTTATCTAAAATGATTAACCTTTGTAAAAGGATTTCTTCAGGCGAGATATTTATCAAGTTTCAATCCACTTACATAAATATGTCAGTATATTTTAGAATCTGAAAGATTGGGTTAAAAGATTTTTTCTGTTAAATAACCATAAAATATATCGCAGCATGTTGCTGTATTTTAAGAATAAAAGAGTCAAAAATATTAGAATAAGGTCAGACTTCCCTAAGGAACATCTGTACTCGTCTTCAGTATAATAGCGGTAAGTAACCGACTAAAATAAACAACATTCAGTCACCCTTCCACTAGAGGGTGATAGAGTGGGCAACTACGTGCAGTATTTTCTACAGAAGCTTATCGCGAATATTTTATCGTTTTAAGTAGAGTTTTATCAACTTAAAAAACAAATGTTTTTATTATATAAAAGAAGTATAAAATTCAAATTACCTTTAACATCAATCTCTGCTGTTCTTTATTTTAATATAAAAGAAACCTTTATATACGAAATTTTAAATTTTTATACAGTATAATAAGATAATATATATATATATATATATATATAGTTCAAGATAAGACGATGAAATTATAAAAGAAATGATAAGCTAATGTTATAAAATTATATGTAAATAAACTCCAAATAATGCATAAATTAAATATATTTCATTTATATGATTTAATTAAAGAACCCTTTTGAAATGTTTATCACCCACAACATGTTTTCATTAATCACGGAAGATTAATTTGCAACAAATAATTACAAATTTTCTTTTCTTAGAAAATTTATACTATCAGCGAAACAGGAATTGTTCCCTGTAGGGAATTGTACCCTAAGTACAATTTTTATTGCAAAGACACGTTTATAATCCCTTCATTGTATTAAATTTAATAGAAGAGTGACAGACATTTCTTTAATTATGATTAAAATTCAAATCGATCTTGAACAACTACCATTAAATACAAATCAAAAAATGATTAATAATATGAACAAACTCATATTGTGGTAAAATGTATAGCTCTTTCATGACAAAAAATTGTTAAAATTTACACAAAAATTTTCTCACACACTCATACACACATATTTTTTATGTAATCAAGTATGAATATAATTTTCAAAGAAGAAAATGATAAATTGTAAATGTAGAGAAAATAAAAAAGATATTGATAAATAAAGTAAATTACTAAAAGATACGTTAAAGTTATCCAAAGTTTTATCTTCTGAGCAACTTAATATTTTAAGAAAAGATCAAAAGTTAACAAAAAAAAAACCGATTAAAAATATGGGTAAAAAATAAATAACAAAAAACAAATAGAGGTAACAAAAAATAAATAGAGAAATATTTAAATATCAGAAGGAAGACTGCAAATAGAGTAATTGGCACGACATTTGAGTAATATAGGACGGAATTATTATTTTTGAAATTAATATTACATTTTATTAAAAAAAAAATGTGGCCCAAAAATAAAATCAACAATATGAAAGTTGAGGGCTGTCTTTTTTTTTTTTTTGTTTCACCTCCGGAATCACCATTAGGTTATATCTTCAGAGAATGAGATGAACGAATTGTAGCGTGTGTGAAAAACACGCTACAGACTTGGCCATGCCTAACCGGGATTCGAACCCAAGGGCTGTCTTGGAAGTCTTCATTAGACAGGTATAAAAGTTGGATTTATAATTCGTTTTAAACCTAGTTTAAAAATAAATCATTATTTGAATACATTTAATTAAAATTACAAAGCTATTTTTTCTGGTTCATAAAAATAATGTATCCAGAAATATTGTAAGAAACTTTTCAATATTCAACACTCATTTGCGGAAAAAGATTAAAATTCACAAAATATTTTTTTCTAGTTTTTCCCAATTTTCTTATTAATACAAAGAAAATAGTATTTTACAATTTTTCTTTCTAGGTCGGGAATAATTTTCCTTTAAATATGAAAACCCTTGTACAACAATTTGAAGTTTTGTTTACATAAAGAATCTGTTCTGAAGGAAACTTTATTCGTTTTAAACAAGGTAACGCTACTTATAGCATAAGTTTACAAATCGAATTCCATGAAAAATCAAATATATCTAATTATTTATAAGGCCGTACAGTGTTACGGCCGGAGCTGTACAGAGCTGTTACGGAGCTGTACAGTGTTTTTCAAGAATGCAAAAAACATGTAATAATTAAAATTAATTTTTTTTTAAGATTATATTCATCTGCCGGAAGCTCTGTAACTGCTTGTCTTAGATAAAAATATCCAAGAAAAAGTTGTCTTATAATGCTATTTTCTACCAAAAAGTGTGATAATAACATGAAGTTTTCACTTCAGATAATAAAGTTGGTTACCATATTGGAAAAAAGCGAAGACTGAAATAAAAATACTATACCTTCAATGTTGGGAATAATAACATTTAAGGTTTCTCATCTTGAGTTTAACAACTGTATATATATATATATATATTGCTGAGGTACAAAAACAATATATATATATATATATGGTACAAAAACAATATATATATATATATCAGCAATGCATTTACATGTCATAAAAATTGCAAACTGTATTTAACATAGTACTGCTTTTGTTAAATTTATGGAAAAATTTGGACGATGAGGTAATTACATCTTAAATTGTTGAAATTTTACTAGGATTTTATTCAGATTAAAAGAAAATAATGACTACTTAAAACAAAAATATTAAAAATTTTTAAATATGAATTACGCTAAATATTTTGCGATTTATAATTGTTTAATTTTTTCAAGAAATCGATTTAAATTAAATTTATTGTCTTCCAGCAAAGAGATGTGCTTTTCGTTCAGAATAATTTTCAGACATCATTTAAGAACGGTTTAGTTTTTAAATTATTGTTTTATCCAAATAAAATCATATAGTAAAAACAATTTTTTAGCTAAATAATTTACACATTTAATTAACTTGCTAGGTGTTTTTCGAATAATATGAATTTTCATCTGACGTATTTTTAACTTCATTTTATGACAGCTGACAGCAAAATACTTAGTACAGGGTTATATTTAAGTGACATTTTTAACATTTGTCTTTTTACAACACTTATCACATCTTT
>JAAAKQ030264817.1:0-10707 GCA_010016005.3 Zanna intricata | reverse complement strand
AGTGGTCGACCTGAGATTGTACAAGACTACACTTCATTCACTTTCATACACATCATCCTCTGAAGTAATACCTTACGGTAGTTCCGGAGGCTAAACAGATAAAGAGACTAGTACAGTCACAGTTGCTGTAACATTCTTTTTCTTCAATAACATCTATCTGTGAAAAGAGTTAATATTAAGTATCTCTCAGAAAATATCCCATTAATTATCTTTTCAACAAAAATGAGGCTATAATAGTTCAATCATCAGTCCACCCCAAACATTGAATTTGGAAGAGTCACGCTGTTGTTCGATAATTTCATGTGGTGGCTCTGATCCCAAATTCTACGACTGTGTTGATTTACTGCCCCACAAATGTGGAATGTTACGTCATCATTTTTCAGGTAGATCTCGTTTTCATCAATGTTGTTAAGTATTAGGACTGCAAACTCCAATTTTTCTACTTTGTCAATGGGTTTTCATGTATTTGCATATCTTATATGCTCATAATTTAAGCCTCTTTAAGCACCACGTTGTGCATTGTAGATTTAGTTTAGGTATTCCTAACTCTAAACTGCCTTGCTAATGACTTTATGTGTGCAAGATGCTCTGATCTGTTCCACATTGTGTTCAGATTCGGAAGGGCTGCCAGATGACTTCTTTAAACCACTGGAGTATTGTTTCATTCATAGGCATGACACCACCATATTCATGTTGATAATTAAACTGAACTGTGATAACTAATCTTATTTCAATAAACCAAATCATGCTGCGGTATCATGACTGAGAGTAAGATTGCTGACTGGATTTGCAATCAACTCAGTGGATTGCGAGTTGGCAATCCATTGCGAATTGCCAACTCGCAGTGTTTTGCAAATATTTGCAGTGTAAATATTCGCAGTGCCTTGGTGAATATTTGCGATTAAAAACTTAATAATATAATAAACTTAAATATGAAAACCGGATGTTATTACTGAAACATCTCATATTGGAGACATATGAAAATGGCAATAAAAATGTCAGCATGTGACATTTACTTACTTTTACTTTTTACTTTTTTTTTTTTTTTTTTTACTTTTTATTGATCGATCTTTTTCTTAAATGTAGCTACTTAATTCTTGATGTTATAAATCATAAATTGTCAAAGTAAATATGATCTTAGTATTTTGTGTCCTAATTGTTTAATCATCTATTTCCCAGAATTTTTTTATGTTGTTGATGGAAAATCAACAAACATGTATTCTCAGTTTTCTTAAATTTCTGTAGAATTAAATGAGTTTCTTGCCATCTAAATGAGTTGATAATAAATTAATATTAAACAGAATAGACTTAGATTGGTTTAATTCTTTTTTTTTTAAATTTTTATTTGTAAAATTTATTAGCATATCAAATTTCAGTGCCTTGTTTCGTTAACCAGACTATAGTTATAGACATATCTACTAAAAATTCAATTCACAATTTCAAATTTGTTAAAATTTTAATTTTTAAATTTGCTTTTTTTTGTCAGTAATATGAAATAAAAATTATTTAGACTTAAGTACAAAATGAGAACGATTTCACTTCATTCATCCACCTCTTAAAAATCCTCATTGTCCTCTTAAAAAAAACATTGCTTTTTTAATTCTCAGTAATTTCTTTGTAAAGCTCTAAATAATTCTAAGCTACATTTTGTGAATGATTGGTTCCGTAACATAAAACTGGATCTGCTTAAAATAAAATTACATCTTTAAATAAATCCGTTGTAAAATTAAATTTATATTTGCCAATAGTGTCATGATTATTATTATCTTTTGGTTGTAAATTTTTACTTGAATATTGAATAATGTGTACAATATCATAAAATTCAATGCCCAATTATAAATAAAATAAAAGTATGATTAAATAACTTAGTTGAACAGCATCATAAAGGAATATGATAGCACATAGAAACTTTTTTAGTCATAAGCCATTCGGTATCAGTTAAGTAGAACTAGCACATAGAAACATTTTCAGTCATAAGCCATTTGGTATCAGTTAAGTAGAACTATTTTTTTCAGTCTTTTCAGAGCTAATTTTACACTGTTCATTATTTTATAACTACAAGGATCCTAAATATAAAAACATGAGTAATTATTTTGATTATATTTTTAATTTTTTGTGTGACAGCAACTGTTAAACAAGAAATGATAATTACTACTTACAGTTCAGTTTAATTTGTTTTAAAACTGGACAGAGTTTAAGGTCTTTAAAAGAGTTTAACCTAATGGTAGAGTTATTGTTGGGCAGATAATATTTCTTTTTCTTTTTTTACTCTTCTGGTTTTTAGTTTTAACCTTTTTTATATTAAGAATTATTACATGACATTACTTTAAAGGAATAGAATGAACTTTGGTAGTATTCAAGAAGGTAGCATCACATCAGGACCCTTCTTTGTTAACATAGCAAGTCATATAAAATTGTCAGGTCCAGGAAGTGGTGATTATTTTAACCAACTTATATCTTTAAAATTAAACTAACCTAATATCTAGATATACAGTTATAGTTGTTTCTACCATTCTGCCAATATTGGGTTCTTTTTTCATACGTCATCATTTGTCAGTAAATTACTATGATCAGTCGCCTAGCACTTGTATTTAAAAAAAAAAACTGTTTGACAAAATAATTCTATATTAATTGAAGTAATTATTACTTTTTGTCAATAAAAACCCAAGACCTTTTGAAGGCAAACACTCTTTAGAAGCAAGCTCTGTCATATGGTTTTATTAGTCGGCTAAAGTAAAAAAAAAGTTATACTGAAATAGCACAAGAATTATAAATTACTGTTGTACTATGTAATATGACCATTATAGCATTTTCTTTTATATTTCAGGATTCTATAGTTATCAAATATGTATTTAATTAATATTTATGTTAATTATTATTTATGTAATTTTCATTTATTTTGTGTTTGTTTTGAAAGTAATATATATATATACACACACACGCAAGTTATAATCGAACTCATAGGTTTCAGGTAATGGTTTACCATGTTTCCCAGAAATATTAAAAAACATAATATAAATTATAATGAATTACATAAGGACAAATTATCTGTGATAAAAAATGGGGGTAAACAGTAAATAGAGAGGGAAGTATTAACTTGATTTTTTTTTTTTTTTTAATTTCATTGCTGTTATTATGATAGAATTGTTGGAAAGTGATAATTTGAATAATTTTTTGTTTGCAAGAAATAGAGACCAGATGGCACTTTAGTCATTATGCTCATTATACAACCACTACATAGGAAATTGTATCCTTAGGCTGTTTCTTGCTGCCAATAACACTTGAAATCCCCTATATCTAAAAGAAATCTCTATGGTCAGTGTAGATCTAAAGCTGTCTGACCTACACCCACATAATGCAAAACTGTAAGAAAGGATTGCTAAATGCTAATGGAAAAGGGGGCTGCCTAGTAAGAAATGATTCATTAGAGAAACTGCAATAAATGATGAGATTTACTTCGGGTGAGTTTATCCAAGTGTCTCTCCAGGTAGGAGGTTCTCATCCTACCTTCGCCCTTTGAAGAGAACAGGACATTTTACCGTCTGGGAGAAGCACATTGTTAATGGTTTAGAAACATAAGCTAGAATAAAAATTGCCTTTCCACTAAAGATAGGCTTGGGCAACCTGAAGAAACATCTTACCTTTTCCTGAAATTTTACACCTTACTGAACTTTTCCAACCTAAGTTTAATAATAATTTAGACTGATCAGACTTCTTGGAAGATATTGAGAGAGTAACTGAATTTGTTTTTCATAAAACTGAAGGTAGCTGTATTTTTACAGTGTACTGTTATCATGATCTACTTTAGTAATTTAATAGATTGTTTTGGTTTCATTCATTTATTTATTAATTTTTTTTTATGATTAATTCACCATATAGGCTTAAAGCTTGTGCTGAGAATATGAAATGGAAATTTTGTAGTGGATTAGTGTTTGAAAAATTCCATGCCTGACTGGGATTCGATCCTGGGGCCTCCAGATTAAAGGCTGAGATGCTACCATTCTGTGGTGGAGCGGTAGTGTCTTATTTATTCATATAACATTTCTGTAGTCTCCCAATATGGTACAGCTGTATTGGATTTGGGACATAAATACAACAAGGAGCATAGCCTCTTAATGAGTTTATAATAATCTGTTACTCCCTGGATCACCAGGCAGGTTTGTTTTTACTATTGAAACAATTACAAGAAAATGCTGATAGGTGAGAAACAGTATTAAGATAATTTATTGCCTGGCTTGGAATTTTGGATCTGTTAGGCAAAACTCGCTAATAAACTTTAGTCAATTTTATATTTTAAAGATGATAAAATGTTAAAAAAAAAATGATTCTATAATATCTATGCATGTGCCCTTTACCTCTTCTCTAAAAGTTCTTATGCTGTCCTTAATTGGAATCCTAATTTTTTTTATCTTTGTCCCTAATCTAATCAGATTCAGAACAATGTGAGTATTGTGGTTTATATATAGTACTTGTTTTTAATTGTAAATAATTGCTGTATATTCAAAACTGTTTATAAAAATCTATCTGTTTTTGTTAACAGTCATTTGTGGCAAAAGTAGCATCACGTGTGTCTGAACTGTTGCCTCAGAGAACATGGCTGAATCGATGGTTATCACCAGCAGAAGTAAATGCACATCTTCCTACTTCAACACCTTTAGCCAACTCCCACATAAATATATCACCAGACCATGGACCTGGACCTTCCAAGAGGCCTCGACTGCCTCTTGATTCTCCACCATACATTCATAATAAATTTTTACAAAGTACGATACATGGTGAGTATTATTATCATAATCATATTCATTTATTTACAAGTTACTAATGAGAGTTTAAACTTTTTTTATAACCAGTAAGATAAGAATTTGCTGCAAAGCCATGGTTTGAGTTGATTGGAGTGTTGTGACTCATTTTGTTTCCCAGTCAATACTGTTTAGCTTCATTGTTATTTTCAAGTTTGATATTATAATAAAGTTCCATCAGCTCATGGTGTAAAGATGTAATTAAAAATTTTGAAGTTATGAATTCAGTGGGAAGCATTTCGAGCCTGGTGAAAAAATAATCTGAATGCCAAAATCTATTGAATCAACTAGAACCTCACATTGAGAGTAGTTTCTGCAGTTTGCTGTGTTTTTGTAGGCTTGTCTTGTCATACTTGGGGAAAAGAATATTTAGCTTAGATCTAAATTTTCATCCATAAAAAATTCAGTGATCAAGAGAATTGAAAATCCATTATTTATAAATGGTAGAGTTACTTTTTGACAAAAATTTCCTGAAAAATCTTTGGATCCCTGATGAAGCACATTTTATCTAAATTGTTATATTAAAAAAGGTTGTGGAGAAATCTGTCATTGATACCAGTGATTATTAATTGATTACAATTTTTTTTTTATAACTTGTAACCTTGAAAAAGTTATAAGATGATATGCAGTGACATCAAAAAGAATTTTAGTAGGACATTTTTTTGAAAATTAGGATGAAAAATGTTTGTGACTGGAACGTTACAATCACATGGTTTAAATATCTTAAACAGTAAACTGAACTACTGTACATTGAATAACATATGGTTTTAGCAGGACAGAGTACAATCCACAGTGCCAGAATATTGGTTATTGCTTTGAGATACTTTTAGAAATAGCATCATTAAGTTGCGCATAATGAAAACGTCATGAACGATGATGTGAAATCACCAGATTTTTTGTTACACGATTTCCTTTTATAAATTTTTAAAAAGCCAAATGTTCTCATTATCCGCAGGATTAATGAATTTAATGCTATCCTTTGTAAAGGTATTGAAGTAATCTTTTTTTTAAGTTCTAGCCAATTTTTTTAAGTTTTCATGAATAATTATCAGGTGGGTGTTATTTTTAATAAATGCATTTTATGTAAAATGTGTGATGAATTGGCATACAACCTGTTGTAGTGTATCTGTAAAAAGAAGTTAAATTTCATAACTCATTTATCTATATTGCATATTCTAATCTGTCACTCCGTATTAGTAAAATTGAATAAAATTGCTTGTTGAATGAGCAAGCAGCTACATACATTTGTAACTTAATATGCAAAATATTTAGTGATTATTAATATATTAGTCAACATCATTTAAATTCAGTAGAATGAAAAGAAATAAAGATTTATGTACAATCATTTTTTGTAGTAGCAGATATGGTTTTTTTGAAATCTAATTGACAATAATGTAATATCAGTATTGTTTATAATGAAGCATTAATAAATAATTAATAATTCAAATAATATTCAGTAGTAATTTAAATGTATACTATATTATTTTATAGCATTAATGATCCTTTTATCGTTTTCACTATTTGTAATTTTAAAAATAAAGTGACTTTCTTTAAAAAGTGTTTTACAGTCTAATCCTGTGATAATTGTTTCATTTTTATATTGTTAACTTTAAGATGACTAGTAGATTATTAGTTGTTTTAACCGCATGAAAAGAGACTCTGTTACCTCTCTAGTAAAAAGGTTAAAAGTAAGATTTAATTATTAGTAAGATGAATACCAGACAAGCAGTAAAAACATTTGATTAGTCTTACTTTTGCTTTTTATTATTCTCCTTTTTTTATTTTAAAGGAATCTCAGTTTATGAATTAACTATTTCCTTCCCTGCTGGTCTATATAAAATTTTGTGAATTGTTTCAATATAAATATATTTGAAAATTTAAATAATTCATTAACATATTGACCAATGTGGTTATAAAATTTAATTTTAATTGAATTTAAACCTTATATTCTATATGTTGTTACCTTATTCATTTCAAATATTCTGTTACTTGCTAAACTGATTATTGAATGTTTATTTTTTATTTATGGCTGCTGAGCTATTTTAGAAGTGTTAGTGTGTTTATTTTTATATGGCCATATATATGTCCTTAATATCTTATTTAAATGATCTGGTTTCCCAATATAGATGATAAATTGGTAATTTTAATTTACTTTTATAATATTTGTGTAGTTATCCTTGTTATTGCTATTAGTTTTTATTTTAATTAATTTATTTTGCAATTATACAATTTAATTGCTAAGTTATAAGATTCCCTATATTAAATATTTTTTAATAAGCTTGTTGTATATTTTCTTGTACCCATATATTATATCTTTGATATCTTTTTATCTTTTCCCTTTTTGTATTTTAATATTGGTTTTTATTCTTTTTAATTATGTATGAATTTTTTTTGTATATTATACTATAAACACATGTCTAAACTCACCAGTCAATTTTCATGTTTGTGGGTGTGTGCTTGTACAAACACACATACAACATGCACAATTTATTTTTTTAAATTCTCTTTTCAGAAGAAGAAATAAGCCCCATAGGACCTGCTACGATTCCTAATGACACAGCTGTTGCAGGGCCTAGTGGGCTCTGTCAGTTGAATAAGAAAAATGATTTTACACCGACATTAGCTGGTGCTGGTGAACCGCCACAACTAAAATTAGAAAATAAGTTAAGTTCTGTTGCAGCACAGCGATCCTCTGCTGCTACTACTGTGACTACTGCTGATAAACTAAACGGTAAATATCTGATTGTGTGAAATTTTTGTTTATTTTTAATTTTTTTTTTCAATAATGGTACTTTATTTCATTATATTATTTGTTCAGTTACGCTGTTGAATTTGTAATTTCTTAACATATTGGTAATTTTTTGGCCTTATTATTTTAATATATTTTCCTGAGATAATATTAATTGGCAGTATAGCTATATTTTTATCAGGCTGTTGATAGCTAAGTACTCTGTACGCCTGCTTTTTGAGAATAGCAATAGCAAATGTCACCCTTATATTTAATGAAACATTAGTGAGTAATTATCAGAAAGAAAACACTCTGAAAAAAGGTGATAGCTATAATGTAATGTAATTATATAATTATAATGTAAAGTTTTGCCTTATTGGAATTGCAATTTTTTCAGTTTTCTTTGTGCATTCTTATATATATATATATATATATATATATATATATGTTTACAGTAAAACTATTCAATTTACTTGATTTTATTTTGAATTTATTTGAGCAGGTGTTAGATAAAAACTACATTAGCAGAAGCTAATTAAAAATTTATATTTAATATAACTATGCTCTTGTGTTAATCATTTTAAGTAGAAATTTATGACTTGATCATTTTTACCAATATGTAGTCTAACAAAAAAAAAAATGCCAGAGTTAAATCTGAACAGTTTTAGAGCACATTTCTTTCAGAATTTTGGTTTGTACTTTTTTATTTAAATGTATTAACAACTGGTTCTTTAAAAGAGAATCATTTATTTTTAATTGAACAAATTTCGTCCAGGATGTTATTCAACTGTATTTATAGGTATTTAGTATGAAGAGTTCTACAGCAGATTGTTGTACATCTGTTTAATTTTTTTTTCAGCAATAAATACTGAATAAATTAATAGTGAATAATTATTGAATTAATTAATGAATTACATTTTTTTCATAAAAGATTCTGTTAATAATTTTATATATTTTGTTTTAGGTGATGATTGTTCAGAAACAAGTGAATCAACAAGTGGTTGTTCATCTCTTGTTCCACAGGCTCAGACGTCTCAGAGTCGTAGAAGTGAATCAAGACATCTGAACTTTACTGGTAAATACATTTAGGCAGTGGTGTTTTAGAATTTAAAAATTAATTTTTAATATTAGACCATATGAACCAACATTTTAAATTTACAATAATTCACATACTCCTTTGTAATATTAATGTTGCCGAGAAAAAACCCTAATACTGGAAGCTAACTGGCCTCGGTGGCTCTAGTGGTAGTGTCTCAGCCTTTCATCCAGAGGTCCTGGGTTGGAATCGACCCTGGTCAGGCATGGCATTTTCACATTTGCTACACATCATTCATCTTCATCCACTGATGTAATACCTAATGGTTGTCTGGAGGTTTAAAAAAAAATATACTGGAAGCTAAAAGAGTAAATTGATGTAAACTATTTTAATGGTAATTATAATATGTTCAGTAAAACAAAACTAATAATTTTAAGTAAAATTTATGAATTAGTACTAATAATTTTTTTACCTGTGTGAAATTAGGCTAACCAAAGAAATATGAAAGTTTGAGCAACCATAATTTTTATTATGGATTTATATATATCATGTTACATATTAAATTGTACTTAAGAGTTTATGGTCTCTTCATAGTTTCTGTGTAACTTTTGTTATTTTTAACAAAATAGACTTCTTTGTTAGTGTTATAATAATACTTGTATTGTAAAGGTATATTTTATTGTGTTGGTGGCTTGTGCATATTAAAAAAAGTAAAAGTGAGAATGTTTAAAATTTCACATCACAATGTTTATTGATAGTGAGAGAGACTGCAATAAAATAATCTTGAGACAGTGCTGATATAATCCCTGCTATATGTCGGTTCATGTATATTATTCAGTTATTTTTATTTAGAATCTTAATTTTGATTATCACCATGTTAGATAAACGCAATTAAAAGTAAAACGTTTTTGCACATGTAAGTGACAACAACATGCATGTGTGTAACTGTGGAGAGGAAGTAGATGAGTAAGTTATTAAGTTTCCTCACTTTTATTAATATTGATAGTTAGCTGCCATTATCTATTGAGTAAAACTTTTTATACAATCGTGTTTGTTTTAAATGATTGGTTAAATCCGGTTTCTACGAATTCTCATTTAAACTGCAGACATAGTGTCCTTTGTTTTGTTGCGATATTTAGCAATTTTGACAGATTTTTTTATAATAAATTTTTCTTTTTTGAAGAGTTATTTACTATTTTCTTTTATCAGTTTCTGTAAAAAAATTAATTGCATTCTTATTAGATTTTTCAATGATTTTATTACTTAAACCAAACCTGAGCAAGTTGTTAATTGGCCTAACCGTAGTTGAGACAGTAACTTTGATAAACCGCTGAGTTACTATGATGTGTGAATAAGATTTTTAAATGCATTAATTCAGTTTTGGTTGTCATTTTTGGAGGTGGAAGAGTTTGAAGTCATTAAAAACATTGCTTTTTATAGTGCAAGTTAAGTTTTAAGAGTAATACTGTGCATGAAAATTCATTAAGTAAAGCTGGAATTATTTAAAATCTTTAAAAACCTAAAATTAATCTAATGATTGTTGTTGCTTTTACGTATTTCTCACTTTTACGTATTCATTGATTTAAAGACAGTGCTTCCATCTGGAAATAGACCAACAGTACTTCCTTTATCATATGTTCATTATCAGCCATGATAGAAATCCACAACGCAATCGCTGAGTTGAATCATCGCAACACAGAAGTGAGTTTTTGCTGGATCCCAAGCCATGTAGGGATTCCAGGGAATGAACGCGCAGATTCGTAGCAAAGGACGCATGTAGTCAACCACCTTTCACTACCCGTGTTACTACATGCGACGTTATATGCCATATGAAGCTCGCACTTCGCGCAAGGTGGCAAGAAGTGTGGACAGCTACAGTCGACAATGCAGTCGACTGCGGTTTATTAAAGATTCTGTGTTGCCATGGACTTCCTCAAACAGGAAAAGTCGTCGTGAGGAAGTTGTCCTCAGTCGATTGCAGATAGGACATACAAGAGCTACACATGGGTACCTTATGTCTGGAGAAAATGCGCCAATCTGTACAAGATGTGACTACCGACTGACTGCACGTCACATCTTGACAGATTGCATTTGTTATGCGGCCTTACGCCGAAAATTTAAAATACCTGAGAATATTCGGCATA